>JBAMJV010011590.1:0-25014 GCA_037951105.1 Echinarachnius parma
ATTATGCTTTCTCTGCTGGATAATTATGGGGATGAACGATCGATTAATCTTGTGTTTAGTTCATAATGGAATATATTAAACGCGTAAAATCCATTGTGCAAACATGTGTTAGTTATGTACGCCAAACCCCTATACACACGCACACACACACACTTCTTTTTTTTAAGTGATTTTTATTTCTCCAAATTATTAACACAACATTTACAATTGAATAACATTTTAAATAATAAAAGTTTACATCTCAAGTGTACAAATCAAGTGTAATTCACAAAAATTAAACACAATGGAGATTTAACAATAGATAAAAAGAAGTAAGACATGCTACTTCTCCCACCTCCACCGCCCCCCCCCCCCCCCCCCTGCACACTCACCCACTCCCCCCTGCCCCGGAAATCTGCTCACATTCTTACAAATAATGTTTAGAAAATTCATACTTACATAAAAAAAATTGTTTAATGTTACAAGCTCACGGGAGAAACATCACGTATGAAGAGTTCATTCTTTCAATCTTATACTAATTTTACCGTTTCCCATTTTTGTAAATGTAATCCTAATTTCCCCATTTTATCAATATTTGGTAGAGCACCCTCTCTTCTAAATACAAATAAAATATATTTTAACATAAAAATTATGGTATTACAACATTTTATTCTATTTGAATTACCTGACAATCCAACAAATATATCCCGCAAATTTAAGTCCTTTATTTCATCTAACTCAAAACGTTGTATCAAAGCTTGCCATATCAATTTTACATTTAAACAAAATAAAAAATATGCGAATATGTTTCCCTTTCCTGTTTACAGTACGAACACAAGTTATCTTCAACAAATCCAAATCTAAATAAATGATCTTTAGTGTAAATTGCCCCATGCAGTAACTTAAATTGAAACTCTCTCTGTTTCCCAATCATTAATGTTATTCTTGGCCTAAAAAAACATTCATACATTTCTTTATCTATAAAAATTAAAATAATTTTGTCCATCTCTTATCTGTAAATCATATGACTTTTGCAATTCTCTAATAAAATAATCATATATTTTTCTTGATGGTACATCCTTAAAACTTAATTTTGTATCCAAAAGATATAAATTAATATTATAATTTATTAAGTCTATCTCACAAAATTGTATCAATCCTAAATCATTTTTCCAATCCCTCGGAATCGCATGATATATATCAATTATTGTAAGCAAATTCTCACCTGTCATACCATGGTTCAAAAAGTACGCAACGGGTTTAAAATGTCCATTATCCATAATATGGTTCAACATAACAATCCCTCGTTCTAATAATTCTTTATCAAATACCATCTTATTTTTTTTTATACATATGTTCCTATTATTAAAAATAATTGGATTCATACAACCATTAACATGCCTTAAATTATCAATCTCTTTCCAAGCTTTCAACATTTCCAAATAATAAGGTGGAATCTTCAACATAAACTTTTTTTTTCATTTCATAATCACATAAGAAAATTAGCCTTCCTCCCACTGAACTTAAGCAATAATCAAAAAATAACTTCCATCCCAAATTTCTTTCTCCATAATATATAATAGTCGTTTCACCCACATTATCCGCTGCGTTCTAACAAATATTTCAAAATTATTCATTTTTACTCCACCATAATTATAATTTTGATACATAATTTTTCTTTTTATACGATCTTTCCCTCCCCATATAAAATCAAACGATATTTTCTCCACTTCTATATAAACCCATAATGGAACAAGGAGAGATGAAACATAATTCAACTTTGTTAATGCATACGTTTTCAATAAATGAATTTTACCCATGATAGTCAAATCCCGTTGTTTCCACCAACCTAGAAGCTTTTTAATTTTACTTAATATTTCTTTATAGTTTAGATCGTCTTTTAATCTAAAATCGACCGAAAATTTAACACCTAAAATTTGTACTTCCTTAACAAATGTTCCAAATAAAGGCCCATCTGGTTTCCCAGTTTCCTCACCCATATACATAAAATGTGTATTTTCCTTATTAACTTTCAAGCCACTTACTTTTTCAAATTCTTCAAATATATATTGCAACCTTCTTATGGAATCTATATCTTTCAACAAAATTGTCATATCATCTGCATACAATACTTGTCTTATTTCGTGCTCCCCAAAATGTATCCCTTTAATTATTTTGTCCCTCCTTACTTCATGTGCCAATAATTCTATTGCAACCAAAAACAAATAGGACGACAATGGATCACCTTGTTTGACCCCCCCTTTCTATATTAAAATAACCAGTAGAATACGGTACCCCCCCCCCCCCCCCCCATTCATAATACAACTACTTACACCATTATATAATATCTTCACCCAAGAACAAAACGAATCACCAAAACCAAACAATTTTAGCACTTTCAATAAATATTGATAGGATACCGAATCAAAAGCTTTTTCAAAATCTACACACACACACACACACACACACGCACACACACACACACACACACACACACACACATACACACACTCGCACACACACAAGCATACACACATTGACACTCGTACACACACAAACATTAAACAAACAACCATTAGAAACACATGTTAAATTCTGTACAGCCTAAACAGAATAACTGAGTATTCAACAGGAACATAAACAGAAATGTACTTGTAGATAATAGATCTTCTTTGCACCGGCGCCGATTCCATCCAAAAACACAATGCAATTGTTTGTGAACAATGCTCTACCCCCCCCCCGCAATGTGTTTTCGGATGGAATCGGCGACCTGCTATTTTGCCTCTAAAGCCCGGCGCAGACAGAGCCGACTCAACCCGATCCGACTGGTTTTCAGCCTGATTAACTCAGTATGCGCTGCCTCAGGACTCTGGTTTTTCCAGTCAGGTGCCAGTCGGAGGTCATTCGAGGCCGATTCAACATGTTGGATCGGCTCCGACTGAGCGAAACTGACTCTAGCCTGACTGAAAACCAGTCGGATCGGGTCGAGCCGACTCTGTCTGCCCCGGGCTTAACTCATTCAGCATGAAAGGTTCTTTTTCAACAGTTATGATATGCCTTGCATTTTAGATAAAATATTCATACAGTGGAAGGAACCTCTTTATAAAGAGGGCTGATAAAACATTTCCATCCTTTAACAAGGTAATTTTGCTGTTACTATTCTAGTTTTTTCATGTATTCTTCTATTTTTTTAACCTGATAAAAGAAGATACTTGAAATAACAAAGATATGTTGATGGTTTTTTGTTATAATAAGGTTCAGCTTTATTACAATGGATCTGCAAGGAACTTTGTACAATGTAAGTAACCTTGTTATACCTTGTACAAGCAAATTGACCTTGTTAAAACGGGGGTCTGTTTTACCAGGGGGGTCTTTCACATAGATCCTAAGTTGAACTTAACTCTAAGTTGGACTTAAAAAGTATGGAAAGCCATTTGTAGCCTTAAAAAAATAAGCAAAAATGCAAGTATTTTAGACTTTTGATAAATTTTAAAGGTAGAACATAAAATCTCCTTGATAATAGAAAAATATTAATGATTTGAAGCAACATTTATGCCTTTTTAAAGGACTTTTACCAAAAAAAAATTAAACTAAAGGCTTTCCATACTTTTTAAGTCCAACTTAGAGCTAAGTTCAACTTAGGATCTTTGTGAAACACCCCTCTGAGCTAAGTATAATGATAAGCTCCACTGAAATTATATTGTTAGTTTAATGGATTGAACATCTCCAAAAGTGTCCAATATTAAGTTGGGGTTTGGTCATCTTTGACACACAGAATAAAATGAAGAATCTGCTAATGTGTACATTTTCAATGTACATCTTTTATTTACATTGTACTTTTGTTACATAGATATTACATAGTTTATAACACTATTTGTTATAGATAAATTGTTGATCAAACATGAGTTTGAATATACATATTTTCATATAGTTCATCTATTTTATTTATCACATAGTTCAAATACGGGTAACATGTGTATGTGTATTGTATCATTACAATATCAAACATGAAAAGGGAAAAGGATGAATATTTTTTGTACATATTGATCACTTATGATAATATAATTATTTATAACACACTTCAAAATATTATTCTACATAAAAAAAATGGTGTTCAATATTTTTCACCCTCGGCAAGTTTGGTTGAAGGCTAAAATTATACTTGTAATTAGTAATTTGAAAACACTCCCTAGATGACCTTGATGTGAATGCAGAAGATCACCTTCACCCTGGCACACAAAGGTCAACTTGACCTTGACCTTCATGAAAGTTAAACCAAAATCACCATGGTCCTTGATACCCTCAATACATTACAGAAGGAGTAAAGTCTCATTCCTTTGTTATAACCCATCAAGAACGAGAGCTATTTCAAGGCAAAGTTTATCATTATTTTCCTCAACAAATTGGCAACTCCTATTATTTTCTACCTTTTAATGACATAAAAAGGTGGAAAATATTAAGTTATTAAAACATAACACAAATATGAAGTAACTTTTCCGCAAAGCTGCCAATTTGAACGCCAAAATCTGTTTTGAAAATATCACAATGTGTAGCCAACTTAAAGATTTTCCTATATTAAAGCGATCTACACAATAATATAAATCATTAAAAAATAATGAAAGCAGGTAGAGTAACAAACTAGGGCTTAAACAATAGAGAATGTTATGCTTTTTCTCCTTGTACACTCCATATAACTAGTAATCTGCTTGGATGAAATATGTGATAAAGAATTCCAAAGACATTATTATACCCAAAAGTCACTTTCACCGACTTCTCGTTAGGCAACAACAAATCCAAAAGGTCACCTTGACACCCTGAAGGTCACTTTCAACTGCATCCAGAAGGTCACCTTGACACCTTGAAGGTCACTTTCAACTGAGTACAGACAGTCACCTTGACTTACGAATATGATACAAGATTTCAAATTACCTTATGCATGACATTGAGGATTTCATAACAGCTGAAATCACTTTCAATTTAAGAGGTCACCTTGACATCTTGAGGGTCATTTTAATTCAACCGAGTGGACGGAAAATCCTTTTCACTTAAGAATGAAATATATGATGAAGAATCAAATTAGATCTTACGCATACAAATTAATTTTGGAGCATCACAAAAATCAGAACATTTGAAAGTCACTTTCACCCAACTGCTTGTCAGATGCAAATGCAGAAAACAACCTTGACATCCTGAAGGTGACTTTCAATTGAGTCCAGTGGCCTGTTTTATAAAACTCTTGCAATTGTTGTAAGCGTTCAATTATTGTAACTAGTAGGTCAACAACCAATCAGCATTGAGCATTACAGCTGTTGCCATACTAGTTACAATAATTGGACACTTACAACAATTGCAAAAGTTTTATGAAATGGGCTACAGAAGGTTACCTCGACTCGAGCATGAGATGGGTGATAAAGAATGGACCTCGTGAACAATGATGATGTTTGAGGATCTCATAATACATGAAATTCACTTTCACCCGACTGCTTGTCAGATGATGAGAAATACAGAAAGTCATTGTCACTTTCAACGGAGTCCTGAAGGTCACCTTGACTTGAGGATGAGACAGATGATAAAGAATCCAATAGACATTGTGCATAACAGTGAATTTTGGGAGATCTCATAATACCTAGGACTTCTTGTCAGATGAAGAATCTATAGGTCACCTTGACATCTTGAAGGTGACTTTCAATCGAGTCCAGAAGGTCACCTTGACTTTAGTATGAGGTAGATGATGAAGAAGACGAGGGCGGCAAACAGGAACAGGTAAAGATAGTGGCATTGGAGACCCCCCTTGGAGAGACGAGACAGGCGACCCATGGTCGATTGGAGAAATCCACCGCTGGAGTCGAAGTCTTGGTCCTGTTGGCAGAAAGAAAGAAGGAAAGAAAAAAAGAAAAGTAAAGATGTGGTGGGTTAAAATGGTCAGGGAAACAATGCACAGGGCTCCGGGCGATTGAGCCCACCCCCCCCCCCCCCCCCGCCAAAAATTTGAATAGAGTTTAATGCAAAACAACAGTGCTATAAGGTTAACACCCTCCCCAATTTGTTTTTCCCTGGTTTAAACATGTACTCATCTAAAATACAATCATGATAATAAACTGTTTATAAAGGAGATAGGAGGAAAATCCCTAGATGCACGCAAATTATAGTAACATCAGAAAATAATAATCTTTTTGTTTTATGGATTGTAATTTACAAAAGGCTAACGATTTAATACAGTTTTTGTCTGGGCTGGTGTAACCTTATTATGCAAGCATTCAAAGTGCTTAAAGCCCAAGTCCTGTTTCGGGAAAGTAGCCGAATACATCAATATTGATCAATATTGTTGAATATGTATTGAAATAGGGCTTGTGAGGTAAAATCAGAACCTAAGCATTGTTAAATACAGAAATATCGGAAGAAATCCAATATCCGCCTGTGAAATTCATAAATCCACCGCCCGTTCAGACCTGTCTGCGCCGCTAGCGCTGGGGGAGATAACAACAAGCTAGGGACAAGCCCGTATAGCGAACACCTCATGTAATACCACGTGATCATAATACACGTAGTGTATGAGCGATTCCGCGTTGGCAATATCTATCCGGACCGGATCAATTTATAATTTATCAAATACACCAATTAGTAGGCGGTTTCTTGGCCAAATTTGTATAATCCCATGTTAGTAAAACTATGTTCTGTCACAAGGTTGGTAATAAGAGCGTACATTTCATTTTTAGGGGGTGGGGCGTTTCCAAAACTGGTCTATACCTTTAAAGGCAATTCAGACCGGCATATCAGATGCACGAATCCATATTGCGCAAGGTACGTAATCCCCCTTTGCTCAGTTATAAGTTGCGATCGCAAACTGTCCCAGTTCACGAACGACCGAGTCAAAAATGCATTGCATGCGGAATGTTTGTTTACCAAGGAGGTACTCCTTGTCAGAGATTTTTACAAGCGAAAGTATTACGTCATCAAAGTGCCGCTGCGATTTTATCAGTGCTGTATTGCCTCAGGGGACAGCTCGAGCAATGTACAGTTTATCGCTTGGTACATAATAGCTATACCAGCTGTGTGCTGTATGCAATTTCATATAAAGGCCCGTGATCAGATATTCCGAAGCACCGCTCTAAATCGATCCAACACACATCGTGAGTTTACCTCGGGAGATTACGGTGGAGTGCGAGTTGGATTTTGCTGACTACCCATTTTAACCCACGCATATTTGCCTTTAAATAAGTTGATACATAATGTATTGCTCAATACATAATGTATTGCTCAATACATTATGTATCAACTTATTCACCAACTTATTACCAACTAATATTTAAATGCATTGAATGAGTATAGCAAATGTACTTGTTCATACCATATCATTTAGAAGCTTATTCTGGTCCCTCACTTCTTGTCCAATGTCAATGCTTAGCTGTGGAATTAAATTTAATAGGGATAAAAAGTCAAAAATATATCGTAAAACAACTAATATTCAAAAATTCACCTCTTATACATCAAAAGAAACATAATAAATAATATGTTTATGTAGGAAACAATTTGATTAAATATTTCATTTTCTGAGTTTAAAATTATAATGGGATATTCTTTACAACCCATCCTCTGTATGTCCTTGTTTAGTTAATCCTAGAAAATGCCATCCATTTTATCGGACATTAAAGTCTGCAAAGTCAATCATTCTTTATCGCTGAATGGATTACAATTATAACCAAGTTTACCCTTAGGGGTGGTTCGGGTGCCAAATTAGAGGCCACCAGAAATTACATTTGGCCACTAGAATCTCTAGTACTGGCCAAAATTGAATTAGGATCTAAAACACAACAGTCTAATGCCCGGCGCAGACAGAGCCGACTCGACTGGTTGTCATTCCGATCGGCTCAGTTTTTAGTGCCTCGCGACACACATTTTGCCATTCGAGAGACAGTCGGATGCCAGTTGGGGCCGATTCAACACGATAAATCTGCTCCGACCGACCGGGCCCAACTCTAGCCTGATTAAAACCAGTCGGATCGGGTCGAGTCGGCTCTGTCTGCGCCGGGGCTTAAGGTGTAGAGGTGTCGATTTCGGGAGTATTTCCCTCCCGAGACTCGGGAAAAATTTGTGGGCGAGACACGGGTACCCGAAATTTAACCATTTGTTGATTTCGCTATCGGCATGTCACGCCGCTGGGAAAACATGTTCATTCAAGTGACAAAAATGCAGCGTATTTATGCCGATAGCGAATAAAAGTGGACTTTTTTTTTCTTTCGGGATATCGAGTATCAATTTTTGCGCCCAGGACTCGAAATTTGTTGGCGGGACCCGTGTACCCGTGACTCGTCAACAGCACTACTAAGGTGGGAGTCTTAGCTGATGCGTCATTGTAGTCACCTGAAAGAAAAGCTTTTAGGTAGAGCCTATGGGGGTGTTGCATAAAGAGTTGCGATTTATCGCAAAGTTACAAATGATTGCAAGTCAGAAAGAATGCGCATTTGAGCCATTTAGGCACATTTTCTGACTTGCAATTAATTATAACTTTGTGATGATTAAATCGCAACTCTTTAATGCAACACCCCCCTGAAAAGACAAGGGTCCCATTGCAGAAAGAGATACAACCGATTGAAAGTTACGATCGATTGTAAGTCAGCATCTTGGCATGTTCCAACCATTCAGATTCGCGCATCTAGAACACATGATCTGACTTACAATCCATTGTAATTTACAATCGATTGTACTGTATATCTTTCTGCAATGGGGCCCTGAAAAGACAAGAAGAAATCCATAAATACTTACTGATTTCAGCGCACCGATTTTAGAGCGTAGCCCCTCGGTTAGATGCTGGTTCTCCTCTTCTATAGCATCATGCTCTCCATAACCTTGACTCTGACCTACATAACAACAATAAAAAGAACACATCATGGGGAATAAGGAAGCAAAAAAAAAACGATTATGACTTTGAATGGATCCTAATTACAAAATACAGAAACAAAAGTCTGTAGAAAAGACTGGTGGTGCTAATACAGTCAAACTTGTCTTAGCGGCCAGCTATAATAGTATAGCAGTCAACCTGCTTATAGTGGCCGCCAAAAGTGATCCTCTGCGAAAAAAAGCACTTTGGAACATGTTTTCTTTGGAGTCAAGATTCTACCTGGATTGTTTTTTCTTTGTTAAACATTTTTTTTTTTTACATCTGACTAGAGGCAATATTCATAGACAATGTCATTATTTGAAGTGAACATTTTATGTTCAAAAACTGTTGTTTAGCATCAGGAGCAAAAAGCAAGGGAAATATCATTCATAGGCACATTACAAGAAAGGTTGTGTGTCGTAGAAAATGCATTGACAATACAGGGCTAGCATGCAGTTTTGACACACAAGTTTATACATTGTCATTAAACTCTAAGATGCAACCAGGAAATTGTGTTGAGTATGGCAAGGCTAATAATTAACCTTTTTGCCTTGTGGCCCAGTCGGGCAAGTAAAAATAAGATTTTTCAACTTCTAGTGGCCCAAAACAAAGAAAAACATAACAAATTCTGAAACATTTGCTTGCCCTAACGGGCCAGTAGAATTCAGTATTATTTAAATTTGGTGGCCCGAAGCTAATTTTTAGTGACCCCGGGCCAGCAGACCTAAGCATGACCAGTGACTTCCTGGCTGTTTTTTTTTTTTTTTTTTTTTTTTTATAATATGCTATAGTGAACAATAGCCCACAAGGTGAGATATAAATCTAACTCTAATATAGGCAAAGAGCGCTATAAAAGACATCCCCATAGGCCAATCAATGGTTCACAGCAGTGTTCACAGCGTGTTTAATGCATGTGTTGGCACACAAATGGAACGCAACACCAAATCATGCATTTACAATGCTTTGCCTAGGACACACAAAATGCATGCAATTTATCCACATATTATCTAACATAAAAGACATTACCATTTTACACGCTATTTGCACAACGTCCTGTCTGTATAGCGTACATAGAAAATGCATGTGTTGGCATACAAACATGGAACACCAAACCATGCATTGTCTACGCATTGCCTACTCCACACAATATGAATGTTTGAATTACCTCCACCTCCTGCTGCTCTCCTCATGTTGAAAGAAAGTGATTTTGTCTTGAAACTTGAGATCTTCTTTGAGTTTGATGAAGGCTTGCTGGAAATTTGGTTTGTATCGGCTCTTCAAATTTCAATACAGAAACCGTCTGTACTTCACACTTCTGTTGATAACTGGATAGCTCAACTAGGCCTGGAAGTCCCCTAACCCTAGAAAGTAAAAGATACAAATAAAATATTAGATTTTAACATAGCTCAAAGCATGTTGGATATTTGATTTGTATCGGCCCTCTACGATGCGGATCAGACACTGTCAGTACGTCACATTAGTCTCGACTCTTGATCTTGTGTCAATGTTAATCAAGCCCGATATCGATACGGATGGAAGTTCCCCTGAAAAGTAAAAGATAAACATGGAATATATTGACTTGGAAACGCAGTCTTGACAGTTGAACTCGTCATACTCATCAGTAAATAATGAAAACAATTGATTTGTCATTACGACTGCCATTGTTATTGACAATGAAATTCCATTATTTAGACTCTTTAAACTTAGGCTAAGCCTATTAAAGCCTTCTTAATCTTTACTTCTTAGAAAAAAAGAGAAAAGAGAAAGTTACATTTATTTCAATTTTTAATTTTTATTTTTAACAATGTGCGCGTGGCCGGGTTCTCCTGCACTGCGATAAATTGAACCTTTGTGCATAAAATCGCGCCTTGCGTAAACCCGCTTTGCCGTTGAGCGATAATTTTTTATCAGCAAAGGCACCGTGATATTGCGGTCCAATTGGTGTAAGTTTCTACCGAAATGAAGTATTGAGCGTAGATTTACAAAAGCGAGAATACAGATTATAACCAGAACGTCAATGACGTAGCGCTCATCCGGCATCAAATATCGCAAATTTCATGTGGTACACTTTTCAACTGGTCAAAAAATAAAAATGTGATGCCCTGGAAGGGACATAAAAATTAATTTAAACAAAATTAGAGTGAAAAAAATATAAATTTGACGCCCCAGAAGGGACATGGGAAAAAAATTGATAAATAAAAAAATTAAAATAAAAAAAAAAATAAAAAAAAAAAAAAATAAAAAAAATAATAAAAAAATAAAAAAAAAAAATAAAAAAATAAAAATAAATAAATAATAAAAAATAAATAAATAAATAAATAAATAAATAAATAAAAAATTACCATAATTAATGGAGAAAAATTTCAAAATTCTGTGTAGAAGTTTAGTGTACCAAAGTTAGCTCTACCAGATAAAGCAAACCAAATCAAAATCGGTCGAGAAATGAAGGAGAAGAAGCATTTTTTGTGATTTTTTGAATAAATTTGCATAAATTACCATAATTAATTAATGGAGAAAAATTTCAAAATTCTGTGTGGAAGTTTAGTGTACCAAAGTTAGCTCTACCAGATAAAGCAAACCAAATCAAAATCGGTCAAGAAATGAAGGAGATGAAGCATTTTTTGTGATTTCGAATAAATTTGCATAAATTAGCATATATAATGAATTTCACGATTCTGTGTAGAAGTTTTAAATCCCCCTCCTAGCCCTATCTTATGAAACAATCAGAATCAAAATCGATTGAAAAATAACGAAGAAGAAGCATTTTGAAAACTGTGGACGGACGGACGGACGGACGGACGGACGGACGGACGGACGGACGGACGACGGACGCCACGCCATGGCATAAGCTCATCGGGCCCTTCGGGCCGGATGAGCTAAAAAATTGAAATCTCAAATTATCGTGAACAAAATCAAAAATTACAAATTTTGGAGTTTAAAGACTGACTTTCAAGCGATTTTCTGGATAACCAGGAGGACTACAGAACAGCAAGCTTGGATACATGTATTTTATGAGCAATATGCAGATAAATCGTTTGATATAAGTTTCGAGTCGCATGTTCAGTGCATTCTCGGCAAATCTTATTTCAAAGGCAGCCCTGTCCATTTTTTGGGCGAGTTCTCCCCCCGGCCGGGTTCTCTAGCAATGACAATGAATTTTATTCTCAATAACGGCCCCTCACGGGGGCATGGGAGAAATATAACAAGTGTATATACATATATCAAGTATAAACATGATAAAAAACAAACAAAATCTTTGGCAACAACTTTTAACTAGCACACACTAAGAAAACTTAGCCATAATAATACTACAAAATCTTGATAAATTTTTTAACTGTTTAATATTTCTAACATTAAATAACTGGTACATCTTATATACATTTGGCCCACCCCTACAAGACAAGGGGTTAACAGCATGCTGCATTAACCCCTTACTCCATTGCCTTGAAAAAAGCCTGATAGTCAGCTGCCTTCATTGTCCAAGTAAACACTGGGGAATTCCCCTGTCTACCTAGCCTTAAAACTAGATGTTTTTCACACTATTGATCAATTTGATGCTGTGTATGTCTGTATAAATTGCATAATTGCTTTGGCCTTTGTTCAACAAACAATTATAGCATGCCTTCATTGAATCATTGTGTTAATCTGTTCAAAGCTGGTTGTAAAGAATTCCTTAGAGTCACAAATTGACCTATATTCATTGTTATATACTTTGGAACGCGATACAAAAGCCACATGTATTGACTATTGTCTTGTCCAGACACCTATTAAAATGCTGCACCCCTGCAAATAGTACAAGTCAGAGTACTTTGCAGAACCCATTGTCAGTTAGGTCATTCAGACACTAATCTCTGAAATAATCCCTTCAGCCTTTTGATAATACTTGCTGGCAGACAAGCCTAAACATGTAAACAACTGTTCTAAAACCTGTGCTTGAGGGCTGCACAGTCAGAAAGCTCAAGCTCAGATTGGAGCTTCAAGTCATAGATCAAATAATTAAAAAAATGGAATTTAAAGTGCTTCTGACATTGGAAAGCTCATGTAAGTTTTAAATTATATTCAATTCTAACCCCCTGTTATGTTCAGTTTGATTAATTGGTGAGATTTTAGCTAGAAATGATTTTATGATTTTTGCCAGTCTCACAAATTTGTTTACTGCAGCCTGCCTATGAGTATGAGAGTGACCCTAGGGTGCATTTGGCCTCTTGAAATAATGACCTTTAACTAGCTGCTTCCGATCATTCTGAAATGCAGGGCACACTAAGACATAATGAAATTCATCCCCCTGATCTTGTAAGGAACACAAGCTGCAAATCTGCAACTCTTGCTCAGGCAAGTAGCGACCATTTGCTATTGGGAGTTTATGGTTTCCACACCGAAATCTAGACAAAGTTATCCTATCTTTAACATCCAACTGCACTAAATATTTTTCAAAACCAACCACACTTTTAAAGATCCTATAATTTATACACAAACGATTCCTATTAACCTCGTCATTCCAATTTTGCTTATACATATCAGCTAACCTCAAATTCAAAGACAATTTCACCCAATCAATATTCAATGGAACATCAACAGTCCAGATGTTTGACATTCCACACCTATCCAAAATGTGTTTTATACTACGGTACTGCAGACTGCAGTGAAATGGGACAACATGAAAGTCAATATGTGGGGCATTGATATTAATAGCACAGCTCTAAATATGTCAACATTCACTCATCAAATATGCTATTTCTATATAATTTCTCTCACGGACACTTGGATCCCCAAATGCATTTTCATAGCTGACTAAAAACGAGAGAAAAGATGAAATACATACCAAAAAGCGCCAAAACATCAGACAAACGTCAGCTCGTAAATTCTTGTAATCTACGTGGCTTTTCATACGTTGGCGACGTTGTCTTGTCTCAAGTCGTTATTTTTTTTTCTACTTTGGTGAAGAAAAAAAAAACGACTTTGTATTGAATTGAAGTTTATTGGAACCAAATAAAGTTGGACTGTATGGGGTTTCCTTTAAAATATATGAGCGTCTGACGTCATACTACCACATCTGTATACAAACAACAAGCGAGATATAGAGACTGATTCTTCGGTTTATAAAATGATCTCAGACTATCACAAAAATATTAATGAACTATTGATGCCTAATTACCGTAAGACACAATGTATATTATACAAAATGTGAAAATGTGTTTGTTTTTTTCTAGAAAGGGCAAGGTGGCATGCACCCGACTTTCTGAAGGCATGTCACCTAAACTTTAGGCCAGTGGTAATTAAAGCGCCCCCCCCCCCCCCCCAAAAAAAAAAAAATATATATATATATAATAATAATAATAATAACAAAGATAATAATAATAATAAAAAATAATAAATAAAAAAAAAAAATAATGATAATAATAAAATAAAATTAAATTAAATTAAAATTAAAGAATGTGTTAATTAATTAATTAAAACAAAGAACAAATAATAAGAATAATTAAAATGATAATAAAGAAAAGTGATAATAGCCAATACATGTGAGGGGGAGATGTGTGCAAACCAATGAATAAAAGCCATATAAGTATAATTTGTAAGGCTTCTTAAATGGATGTGGTGTGGCAAGATTGGTAGCGCGCGCGCTTTCCGATCATGAGATGAGATCCCGAGTTCGAACCCTGCCCACACGTGTGTCCTTCAGCAAGACAATTTATCCACAATTGCTGCTCTCTACCCAGGTGTATGGGACCCGGTATAGGAGGTGAAAGCCTTTATGTGAAGGATCTAATTCTCAATGCCCATCTGGTTTGCATTGTATCCTTTAACCGGGGTAATATAGGTTTTCCCGCTCAATTTTGCACTTTTCTCAATCGAATTCATTTAGGGGCATTCGAATTCGCGCGTTGCCGCAGTATCGTTGGTATCGGTTTTTCTAATTCCGAATAAGTGCAAGCGAATTCATGCATACGCATACGATTTCGCGAATAGACACAGAAGTTCATTTATGGGCAATCGATTTCGCGAATGTGCAGCCAAATGTAAACTTGGTTCATACAATTTAACGCGGCATGGCCGGTCATGCCTGATGAGCACGTTTGGAGCATTCGATTTCATTTCGGGGCAAACAATTGTAACTTTTCGTCATTCGTTTTAGATAACGCGGATGCTATGTAGGCTACATGTATGTACATTTGTGTATATGTAGGGGAGGGGGGGGGGGGGGGGGGTACTTTCGGGGCCTTGGACTTTCATGGGAGACATATGTATGCATTTCTCAGTCGTCCGTAAATATACATACAAGTCTTCGTCCTGTTTTAATTGTCTGAATATATATATAATTATGATATGACACACGAAACTGGGAACAATAATGTTTTACTTTTGCCCTGGAAAGGATATTGTGCGGTTTGTTACGTTTGAACATTTTTACAAAATGATGTATTTACATGTATTTTGTTATCATCAAGATTTTCCAATTGTAATGTCATCTACATCCCCATTTAGCTTTAATGAACATTGATATACGATTTAGCACGGAGCTATATAGGAGGCACAATCACCCCTCCCCACCCCTAATAAGTTGACAAACAATACATCATAAGCCAAAGGGGAATCTTTATAGAAAACAAAGATATACATGAAGCTTATAAGCATTTTATTTTATATATTTCCAGATGGCCAGGGTCCTTTTCCCCGAATTCCATTTTCTCATTCTCACCTTACAAGCAAAATTTACCTTTATCAAAATTATATTCCTTTTACAAATTTCACGAATAATTTATGACTTGATTTTTCCCAAATATAACATGCTTTGTCTGAATATGAATTAAGTTTACCTGAATACAAACGCCACTGCTTTTAGCCAATTTATTGCTGATCTATCTTTACATTTCTTAAATCGAAAGCAGTAATTTGAAAATTGGCTGCCCTTTCACGAATTCGATTGACCGAAGAGACGTCTACGTATACTACGTGTCAATTTGAACGACCATTGACGAAATGGTATGCGCTTTGTGCGAATTCGTTTGCTCCAGGCGTGATTTTGAATGCCTATTAACGAATTCGAATAATGCTTTGGTACGGCGATCGCAAATCGCGCGAATTCGTTTGCTCCTATTATCAATTCGATTGACACAATCGCGAAATTGAGCGGGAAAACCTATAATATCAATGTCAAGCGCTTAGAGATGATTATCAATCAATCATATTAGGCGCTATATAAATCGAGTATATTATTATTATAATTAAATTGTAGAATAAATATGTGGCTCTTACTTGTATTCCAATAAAATAATTTACCTGTTTGACCATGCACAAAACAATGTTTGTTCTTTCTCACAATACTGTGTGCTTTTTCAGGATTTACTTTCATTGTTTCATATAGGCCTAGTACCTCGCAAAAAAAACTCTGATAGCGCCCTCTCAACCAAACTGTACCAAAAATGTACCCATTTCTGTTGTGGTTGGTTCGTTAGTTGTTTTTACAGACGCGTTCAATAATGTATGATTATTTACGCCTGGTATTGCCCGTTATCGTCACCATCCGAGAGACGCAGACTGGGTTTGAACCCTAGCCGATAAGTGTGAAGACCATGCACTTACAAGTGCTTTGTATTTCGTGTTCTCTCCGTGTACTCTTGTACTTTTTGTTTGTATTTCGTGTATTTTGTATACTCTTTTGTGTATTTCGAGTCCTCCACAAGCATGATGGTGGGGGCAGAGCCGAATATAGACGGCTTTGGGTGGGGGCACCTAGTAAAGGGGGGGGGGGGGCAGAACATATGTGTGGGTGGGGCAACTATGAACTATAGGGCATGTCCCCCAGGCTTCTGTATCACTAGGCCCCTACTCCATGTAGCCTACAGTGTTACCGAGGAGCTTCTATTAAAGGGATCTAGTTACTTTGTTGACATGTGCAAAACAATGTATATTGTTGTTATCTGATATGTCCACTGGGTGTTGTGTGAAAATTTCAAGTTAAATGATCGTTATATGGCCGAGTAATGAGCAAAAATGCAAAGTGATATTCACTAACTCATTGCACTCACTTTCTACACGGTTTCGACGATTCAGTGGATAATTTAACCTCTGAACACTGAAATCGTAAATATCTTTTTAACGAAAGGGAAATTTGATTAACCGAAACCGGTCCCATGCTTTTATTGTTGATATGAATACAACAAGGTATGAGGGAACCGCTAGAATTCCAATTGGATTTTGAAGATTTGGACAATGTTACCAAGTCCCTTTAACAATCAATAACTCGATGCGCAGGAAAAATAAGAATTGAAAGCGGGGTGCGATCGAGGCTTCCCGTAAAAGTTCTCAGCAACAACAATAGAAATGGAGGGAAAAGAAATCGATAAGATTCATTGCAAGCCCCTTCAAGTATCCCATGCAGTGCCCGCATAACAAGTTTTAACACCTCGTTATACAGGACAAGGCCTATATACACTTCAGAACACAACATTGCTTTATACCGAAAGCATTTATTTCTTATAATTTCGTTGGCAAACTTATTGCGATTCGATTGAGATACATAACATATTTGCCCCGAAGCTGCAAGAATCTTCAGGATTGAAGGACGCAGATGAACCAGAAGAAGAAGAAAAAGAACCTTATCTTTACCCAAGCAATATAGAAAATGAGGCTGCACTTGTTCGACGTGCTATATAGTTTTATTGGAGTGACAGTCATTTAAGAGTCGTAATGTTGATGTATCAGATCGAATTAGCATCAGAGTATAATAGCTTCTGCAACTAGAATTGATTCTCCGATTAAGCAAGTCTGCATGTGGTTGGTGTTTCGTCGGCTATATAAGAACCATCTACAAAATAATAACCATAATCCATGAAGAAAATATTTTTGCAAGACTTGTGTTATCATGTTCTAAAATCTGATATAGTGGACGACGACGGAAGTTAAACTCTCGATTTGTTTTGTAATAGTACGCAGATTTTGTTTATCCTTATTGAATTTGGCTTTCAGCATCTTCTACAAATCTGTGAAAATCAGCCTCCGTGAGTCATGGCTTCATCTGTATGCCGCTACATAGTGTGCCTAATGTGTTTCATCATCTTTGCAGCTTGGATTGGTAAATAAATTTGAAATGTTTAAAGGAACTACAGCGTCTAGTTGGCCTAATTTTCACAATTCGGCTCTCTATACGTAATTTTTCCCGAAGAAAAAAAATTTGGCAGTCATTTCTCATGAAATCAATAAATGTTGGGGTAATTAGTAAACATCTAATTGTCCTGGGAACGCCCCTTTTAAATCGCCAAAATATGACGTCATCTAAAGAACGGACTAGTGAACTAAATTCTGTAGATGACGCGACATGACGTAAGCCAATGAATTGTCAATCACATGTCAATCACGCTGCCGATTCTGGACCCTAAATGTGGGTGGGGCGTAAACTGGCTGCTAAGTGAGATTTAGCATCAGAAAATTAGTCTTAAATCACTAATTACTGTGTTTATTTTCATGGATTTTTTTTTCGGCAGACCTATGTTTCAATTCATCAACTATGGAATAAGTGTCAAAGTATGTTGCATTCTTTAGGTCCTTTAAATGTAAATCTGCAATCGTAGTGATGACTTATTCATCATGATTAACCACTTCTGTGGTGACTTTGGTCTGTGTGCCATTCGACACACATGTTAACATTACATGCACATACAATAATAACACTGAATCGGAAATGGTATCTGTAGAAATTGTGCTTCGTCTAGTTGATCGATTATCAAATTTGTGATATGAAATAGAATTAACATTTAATAGAATAAAATAGATTATACGTGTGGTTTACTTGAAATTACTTGAGATGTGAGCTAGGGATGGTGCGTATGACCTATAACCCCCCCCCCCCCCCCCCCCCCCCGCAGATACCGACAAGTTGATTTATTCACGTTATCGCTTATAAATATTGTTTCCTCTGTGCAATATTTCATAAATATTTAATACTGACAACGTATAGCTAACTTGATGTATTTGCCATTGTCACCGAATAATAATGTTTGCTTATCTCGTGCGCAGGCAACGCAGATGCTGTCCAATGTTACGGTTGCACTAATGTCAACGGCACGGGAATCCCGGACTGCGTCGAGCCGTTCCCGTATCCAGTCCCGCTAACCAACATTACCATCATGGAATGCGAAAAATACTGCATCGTAAGTTACGTAATTATAATATTGTTTAATTTGATACATAATTTGACATAGTCTTTATATGCAAATGAATACAATAACGCAATTGTAGAAAGAGAGATGAACGAAGAATAAAACTAATCATACTTCGGGAATGGTAACGGCACGGGAATCTGGGATTGCGTCGAGTCGTTCCCGTTCCCAGTCCCGCTAACCAACATTACCATCATCATGATCATGGAGTTCGAAAAATACTGCACTGTAATTTTAGATATTAAACTCGAATTCACTATGAAATATTGTATGATGTGTAGGATAAGTATAACAGCCTTGAAACAAGAGAAACGGTTGTACAATTAACGCCACGGGAATCCCGGATTGCGTCGAGCCGTTCCCGTCCCCAGTCCCGCTAACCAACATAACCATCATGGAATGCGAGAAAAACTGCATCGTAAGTTACGTAACTTAAATAAGTATATCATAATATACAACTAACGAATGGGCTTCTTGTGATAGTCAAATCTATTACCGAGGTGGGCTCAAAATGATTATTACCCGAAGCGTAGCTGAGGGTAATAGTCATTTTGAGCCCACCGAGGTAATAGATTGCCTATCACAATCAATCACATTCGTTAGTTGTTTTATATCACTCATTAATATCAGTGATTGTGTTCAGCTTATAGCAAAATAAGTGATAATCTCTGAATATTTCATAAAATCGCTTGTAAATTTTGATATAAAAATCAATCGACATTAATGAAGCCAGTATGAGCCTCCAGAACCACGGCGCATCTAATACGCTTAAAGTCATTGTTATTTTGCGCACAAAATCACAAAGACGCAAAACTGAGTGCGCACCAACGCGCTGGCAGTTGCGCACATACGCGATGAATGCGTGCTAGCGCTCCCACGGATGTGCTTATTGGCTGTCTTGGCGTTCTTCTTCCCAGGGTGTTAGTTTTTACCAGTAATGTCAATCACGTGACTAGAACGTGTGCGCCATAGAGTACTGCACAAATTTGATCGCGTGTGCATTTTGCTTAAACACATGATCTATGGGACGAACGCGTAACGAACTTTTAGTGTTAATTTTTTGCTAACAGCCCGGTCACATGATTGCGCGGGGATTGCGCGTGTTGTCCAAAACTATCATTTGTCAAATACAATGGTAAAACGATCTTATGAGGGATATAATTAAAGAATATTGACTGGCCTTGAGGGAGACACGGCAAATATTGCCTGAACTAGATTCATATTGCCCGAGTCGAAGACGAGGGCAATATGGATCTAGTGAGGGCAATATTTGTAGTGTAGCCCGAAAGTCCAGTCAATATTGTAATTATTAACTAATCAGACATCTCGAGCGAATATGCAATATATTAATTTAAAGGGTACAAATTGCACAATTCTTCTAATTATTGAACGATGTTACTTCAAGTTTTAACCAAAATGCATACATCTTCAACCCAGTTTGTAAAGAATCATTACTTAGCTAGCGCGTAACACATTATTACGTCATAATTAGACACGCGCAAATCATTAATAAACGCGCGTATGATTTTGCGCAGTCATAATGCTGTTAGCGCGCCTTCATACTCGGATATATTATTGACCGGCAAATTACACACAAAATCCCATTGACTTTTCTGAGCGGTCAATATGATTTTGTCCATTGGTTTACTGTGTGATCATATTGACCGGCAAATTACACACAAAATCCCATTGACTTTTCTGAGCGGGCAATAAGATTTGTTTTCACCCGTAGTTTTGTTGGCCTACTTAACTTGGAGGGCAATATCGTTTTAAAATTGCCCTGCTCAGATGTCTGCTATGGTTAATAATTTGAAATATTGTACAACTTGACACTTATTTTGAAGAGAGAAGAAAAGATGTTAATTACTTCGCAAATGTTAACGACTCACGGGAATCCCGGATTGCGTCAAGCCGTTCCCATTCCCAATCTCGCTAACCAATATAACCACCATGAAATGTGTATTGTAATTATAGTAACTTGAATTCACTATTCAAATATGTTATAACTTAAGACTGAATGACATAACAACATATACAAACACAATTTGAAGCAAGAAAAAGGGTTATAAAAATAATGAACGACGCGGGAATCGCAAATTTTGTAAAACCGTTCCCGAAAACGTCCGCTAACCCACAAAACCATGATGGAATGCGATACATACTGCATCGTATACAAATATAGTATGGTCCATAGATCGGGAGTCATCGGGAGTCATCGGGAACAACGTAACACCGCAGGAGCACAGGTCGATGCACTGAGGTCACTCCGAAGTATCCCAATGACATTCCGATATGCCCTGATTTCAACTTACTCAGACTTGTCCCGAGCCGAGATCATGCCGAACGTGTCTTTATATCCCTCTGTTTTTCCGATGTGTCCCGATGTTTTCGTGTTTTGTATTAGAAATCAACAACACCGACATCGGCCATTCGGCAGAGACTGGGACACAGATAAACCCCGGGGGGCATGTATAATGTAAGACGGGTATGTGACGCTTACAAGACCCCCGGCCCCCCCCCCCCCCCCCCCCCGTTTTTCACACCCGATTTCCGCTTTCAAGATTTTCAAAAATTGCCGCTCCATAGACCCCCGGAATGACTTGGCTAGGTAGTTGAGTAGCGCCAAGTCCATTATTCTTCTTCTAGTCAGCTCCTTGGACCACAATTTGAGGGTTTCCGCAGGTCTTTGGTAGCTCCAAGTCCATTTTATTTTGTAGTTTTAGTCTGCTCCTTAGACCCCTTAACTCCCGTTTCAGGGTTTGTGTAGCTCCAAAGACCCTATATGTTGTGCTTGTATAGTCAGCTCTTAAGACCCCCCCCCCCCCCCCATTTCAGAGTTCTGTGAGGCACACCCCCGTCAAAAAATAATTTGAGTGCCCCCCCCCCCCCCCCGGGGAAAAACCTCGGGTCTGATACATGTACCATGAACATAAATATTGGCCTATACATTAAACCAACTAAACATTTCTTTCCGTGTTTGTATAATTTTCGCATAGAAATCGATCACGCTGATGACCGTGGTCAACGCAGCCGGTGTCGAGACGGACGAGTTCTATGCGACGTCGAGATATTGCGGCTCGCAGTGCATCGAGGCGTGCTACAGCCACGGGCCCTACTCGGCGCTGCAGACTTGCACGTATTGTTGCGAGGGGGCATTGTGCAACGGTGCTACGTCGATTTTCGCTCGCCCCATAATGATAATGTTGATGGTCGTAACGACAGTTTTTAGTGTATATTCCAAAGTTTTCTTTTAATTATTTAATGTTGCAAATATTGTAAAGCCTAATACAAAAGTGGTTTGTATATATTATATAATTATGGTGACCGTGTAAAAAACTCGGCGCTGGAAACTTGCACGTATTGTTGGCATGTTGTTATAGGGCATGGTGCAACGGAATTACATCGGTCTTCGCTCGAAATGATTATAATTGTCGCAACAGTTCTTATTGTTTATTACAACGTTTTCCTTTAATAATTTAATGCTGCAAAGATTTAAAATCCTAATGCAAGTAACAAAGTTTAGAAAAAGGCGACTGTGCCCTATAATTGGCGCTGGAATCGTGCACGTATTAAATTGCAAGGGAGATTTTAAGACAACAAAAATCCACCTCGTTCTGGAAGGGGAGGGGGGGGGGGGGTCCTTTAATATTATGACATCATACTGATTACTGAGAGGGAACAGGATAGTAAGATGATAATGAAACAAGACACAGTCTACTCTCAGTGGACCAAACCCTCGGAATATAGAATGATTTTTCGGTCTAGGGATATTTGTGCAAACAGCTTCATCGGTTTTCGCTCAATCTAAAACTGTAAACTGATGATCGATCATTGTCACAACAGTTATGAAATATTTTAACATTCTCGTTTAATAATCTGATAATATGTATACAGTTGTAAAGTTGTTAGAGCCTAATATAATAGACAAGGATCAAAGTAACGATTGTGACCTACTCGACCGGCGTTGGAACTGTATAATTATTATTGTTAGGAGGATTTGTGGAACGGTGTTGTGATCTGTCTTCGCTCGCCCTGATGAGGATTATCATTGTCGCGACAGTTCTTTTTTAATTGTTCATTACAACGCAATTCTTTAATAATTGTATATCGCTAAGTAATTAAAGGCTGATGTATGAAATGAATATTGTAATAGAGGCCGGATCCTATATATACTCATGTGCGGGGAAATAATACAACTGTTTCAATTCGGACGGGGTCTGAGACTCTGAGTGAATTTCTGGCCCCCGCCCAAAATAGTCAAGGGCTGATTTTGGTGACAGCCAACATTTTTGTATTTCCTTGCCATTTATGCTGTGATTAATTAGCGTAGCGCCCTCTGCAGTTGACGAACTATTTACTTATTTTATTGAAGTAGTATTGTTGTGTTACGTATGTGTCAACGAACGTATTATGCAGATAATATATGTAATTATAAGCGAGAATCTAAAAATAACCAATTGTTATGGTTTGCAACCTTCTTGTAGTACATTCCTTGATCTAACACTCTTGATAATTTATGATAAAACATATTTTCACAAAGTACAGACGCCCGAAAATATCTAGATATCTGAACAGTTATGTAGTTTCATTCATATTTTGCAAAATAAAATTATTAACATGCGATATTCATGTTTTTTTTTTTTTTACAGTATAGCACATACAATAATTATTCTATGTGGTGAATGAAAAAATTATGAATGAAAATACAGATGAAAACTGCTTATCTACTAAAAAAAACACGCCATTGTAAAAATTAAAACACAAAACAATGAGAGTCATTTACCTACATGCTGCAGTATGAGCAGTTTATGAGCATTTTAGAGTAAAATCATATTTACCGGCAACTATTATATCATGGCATTATCATTTAGAAATAATACATAATCATAATATAAATAAAATAAATCTGAATAAATTATAACCACACTATTATGGTAAATTGGTAATATTATGTGACGAAGATTTTCATGAGGTAATTGCTATATAATTCAGGTAAGTTTGCCAAGTAAACATTATTGTTAAACAATAAAATGTTTGTATGTGTGGTTACCAAAATTATATAATTTTTATGCAAATGTGTTTTCATCATAATTATTGTGATTGTATGCCCGTTTGTGTCGTTATAGTTGGTTAGTATGTAAGTTCATCCGACCATAACTTTACTCTGTACTACGTACATATTAATTGGCGTAGCGTGTTCAGTCTTATTGGGGGCACACACATTATTTTTTTCAGTTCAGTTCAGTTTATTTTCATTTCCAAGAAAAGTATTACAGTGTACAAAACAAAGAGAGTTTACATAAGTAAAATTAAACTAGCTAAGCACAATGACAAATAAAATCATATAAATATTATTCGTGGAAATTGAGAGATTATTGTGGAAAGGGGGGTGGGGGCGAACCTTATATATTACTTTGTTGTTCCCCTTATTTATTTATCTATTTTCCTTCAAATTAGTGGGAGGGGCCATAGCCCCCCCCCCCCCCCCCCCCGCGAGCCTCCCATACCTGCGTCACAATGATTGCTTTCTATAGTAGTCGATCAGGCCTAAAAGTTTGATCACCCGACCCGAACCTTCGCTGTACTCATTGTTCTACATGACTTGTATGCAATATAATTATAATTACTTGATTATAATAATATTGTCTATAAACTCAGCGTACATGCCAGTGTATGATTTGTGTTATGTGTTCTTTGTGTGTGATTGCATAATGTTTGATTGTGTGTTACTTACTGTGTGTGTTCAAAAACCTCTTTTGTTCATTTTTGAAAAAGTAAATCATCGAATAAATGTGGGATCCCACATGTATTCCGATTGGATATCTTGATATTTCAGCTGTTTCTGAACCGATTTTGATCAAATAAAGTTTATTCCGTCATACAAATTGAGTTAACGATAGCAGTACATTGATCATAAGACATATAGCTATTTAGAAATCAAAATGTTAGGTCAGATTGCACAATCTAATCGACAATACGGTCAATTTTCATATTCCCATA
>JBAMJV010011591.1:0-28078 GCA_037951105.1 Echinarachnius parma
CGGGATATTGCCTTTTTATTATTGTTATTGATATAAACGGACTCGTGAACTGGGACGTAGATACATGTTACTAGTGGGTCTTATTATTTCCTTACTTCCATCCATCTGCATTGTACAATCCCCGAGTTGGTTGTTTAGGTTGGTTAGTTGTTTTTTGCAGACGCGTTCAACGTTCAATCAGTTATGATTAAATTTATACATCTGGGACCGCCTTTGTCGTCACCACCCAATAGACGCGGCCAAGGCTCGAATCCGGCCGATTAGTGCGTAGAGCGGAGCTCTGACCACAGACCAGTCCCTCATCACCTCCATGCCTTCGTTTGCCGCCTCGTATATAGTTCCCGCTTTTCTCAATTCTTTTCTAAAATTGTCCTTCTTATCATTCAAATTCTTTACCAAGTTTAAGAGTGTCTGCCTTGAATTATCAAAAACTGTACCACGTCTTTATGGATAACACGTGTAAAGGGCGCGGAAGATCATTGGCGATCTTATACAAACAGGGGGGTACTATATTATTCAGAGAAGGTACTAATATTTTATAATGTGATGAAATTAGGGGGATTTTAGGATCAGTTTTAATTTGTTTTACTCTGAAGTCATTTCTATTTCTGGTTTTTAACTGTTCCAATTGTATGGAAAAGTACTTCGGTGATTAATATTTGAATACATAATGCTGTAAAACATGAATGATATCCTCAGGTTTGTCATGCATGACTTCATTCTCCGCTTGAGTAGAATGTGAGCCAAACCGTGATGATTATATTAATTGGAAAAGCCTCATTATGAGTCATTCATTGTTTTCGCGATTAATCTAGTAAGACGTGATTTGAATTCCGTTGATCCATTATTAAATCGCCATTAAGTCGCTGCCATTATCCATTCATGATTACATACAACTGTAATTTCCTAATCGGACCTTGTCAATTCATAATAAGGCGCACGCAGCTGTTTGGTTTCGGGTGATTAGAATCCCCCGCATATATACAAAGCCAATTAAAAATATGATTATAAAGAAAGGAAAGCATGTCTTTAATTACACAAAATAATGGTACTATCCGTGTACAATACTGTATAGTTCCATCACCTGAAATGTAATTATATACACTGAAAAATGCTTCTTATCACTTTCGATTAAAAATTGCTATAAATCATAACAAATATTATATGGCACGCCACCGCCCTTGAATTGGGAACCACGGTAGTGTGAACTCAATTGCTATCATAACTTGCTGATAACAAAAAAACATCTTATCAATGAATTGTAAAATAAAGGAAAGAAATAGAATAAAACAATATTTTCCTTCGGTAATAAATATTATTAATACTAATTATTCATTGCCATTGATTATAGCGATGCTTATCAAAGCCACCTACATTCAATCATAATGAATAAATCCATTATACGATGCCTATAATGGTCACATACGTCAGACGTATAAAGTACTGTTTATATTGTCAGCATGCTCAGTGTATAGTAATTACATGTAGTCTTGTTTAATAATGAGCTTTGATAAGGCCTACTGAAGTACTTTATGTATGTTTGAACGTATGCCTTCAATTGATGTATCCATTGGCCACTCTATTTCTAATAATATCGGCTAAAAAATACCGCAATAAAGGCGAATACAATACCGCAAATAAACGTCCGTAGTCTATACAGCCGATGAATAATTAAAAAGGGTTTTAACTGTGACACAATTGTGTCGGAATGAGATCTTTGTCGAATATTATTTTGGTAAGAATAGATGGGAAGAAGAGATTGTTTGTTTAATAATGTTGATGAAAGCCGGGCGGTTTTGGGGATAACGCTTTTGTGTTCTCAGGAAAAAAAACATCAACTAGATTAGAAAAAGGAAGTATAAGAGGGGAGATGAGAGCAAACCAGGAAAACATGATGATTTGATGATGATGATGATGATGACGATGACGATGACGATGACGATGACGATGACGATGACGATGACGATGACGACGATGATGAAGATGACGATGACGATGAGATGATGATGATGACGATGATGATGATGATGACGATGATGATGATGATGATGATGATGAATATAATATGTGAAGAGAACCAGAATAAGACGATTGGAATGAAGAAGAATAAAATTAAGGAGATGATTATTCGCTCATTAAGATTTCCCCATCAAGTGCAACATATCATGCAGTGCATCATTGATGCTATCATGTGTATTTAAGGCACATGTAATTACGCAGCAAAATAATTGTACTTTTTCTTCGCTTCAAAACAAAGGTTAAAGTACATTCTAATAATGAAATTCAAAGACCATTTTTCAAATGTTACCAAGCAATACATCAGGTTGACAACCGTATATATTTTTTAGTCATTTTTGGTCCATTCATGTGTTCCTCATATTGTAATATAATCTAAATTGTATACACGTGGGAACATTGTCATGGTCGGAAAAGGAAGTGTTATTCTATCCACGATGTATTTTCGTTCCTGACCGCATTATATCAAAATGAATTTCCAGTTTCCTTTAAAGTATAGTATTACTTAGTGCCAATGAATTGCAAAAAGTGAAACACCGAGTGAATACTATTTTATCATTCTTTACAAAACACATATCACATATAACAATGATCATGTGGATCCCTTTAAACAAATAAAGTTTAATGTACGAATTGCAAATTAAGTTAGACTCGCTCTTGTTATATGCCGTTTTTGTATACGTTCGTGTTTTCTTTCAACTAACTGGCAACATGACGCCAAGGCCTTTCCCTCTATGCTGTACCCTGGGACCAAAAATAAGGCGGCCGCGACTTCATGTGCACGTGTGTTTTCGTGCGTGTGTATGTGTGTGTGTGTCTGTGTAGTGTGTGCCTGTGTGTGTGTCCTGTGTGTATGGGTGTGCGTGTGTGTGGTGTGTGTGTGTGTGTGTGTGTGTGTGTGTGTGTGTGTGTGTGTGTGTGTGTGTGTGTGTGTGGGTGTGTGTGTGTGTGTGTGTGTGTGTGTGTGTGTGTGGCGTGCGTGTGTGTGTGGTGTGTGTGTGTGTGTGTGTGTGTGTGCGTGTGTGTGTGTGTGGTGTGTGTGTGCGTCGTGTGTGTGTGTGTGTGTGTGTGTTTGTGTGTGTATGGGTGTATCAGGTATGTGTGTGTATGTGTTTATGTGTAGGTGTATGTGTGTGAATTTGTGTGTGTGTGCGTGTGGTATACGTCAGTTGTGCGTTTGTGATTATAATGGAAGTCAATCAGAAGTAGGTAAACCACATGTTGATATCGATAAAAGAGATTATCTTTGCTCTCTTCCGCCAAGCATTTTCCTGACTTCGGGGCCTTCGATCCCCCTTCGATCACCATGATCAGTTCACGGGATACGGAAAATCTAGCTCTTGGGCTCATTTAGAATTTCCGCTAGATTTCCCGAACAATTAACAGAACTCGCCCTACCCGGAAAAACTTAGCACCCAGGCACTCGGTCTATTAACCCCCGATAGACGGATCATTCTGCTGTTACATTATATAGGGGTGCCTTAGCGTCCTCGATAAAGTGATCGCTTAATTAGGAATCTGAAATAGTCCATCCTTTTCTATGGATTAGTCATCGTAGATTAAGACAAAACGTGTAGTAAGAGTACTCGAAATTAACTTTATGAAGACATAATGAGTTGAGAATTCTTTTTTTTTCTTCATCAAAATTCCTACATGAGTCCAGTTGGTGTTCCACTCAAGATACTAACTAAGTTTAACTTGACTTCTAAAATGGACTTAACATTATGGTAAGCCATTTGTAGCCTTGGATAAAACATATTCATAAGCAAAAGAGCAAACATTTGAGACCTTTTTAATAAAGTTAATCGAAGAGCAACAAATCTCCATGAGTTTTTCACAAATATGTTTTTTTTTTAATTTTAACATTTGGGCTAGTTGCCACAGTCCAACTTAAATTAAGTTCAACTTTGTGAAACACCAGGGTCCATAATTACATAACCATACCGACTTAGGTTTCTTACTCCATTAACTATCAGGTTTGTCTGGGTTAAGGCATTTGAAGTTAACCCTATAGTTGGCAACTAAAGGGGTATCCTGAATACTTGCTCTATCATCTAAAATAAGCTCAGATTGGAACTGTGTAAGCTAGTATTGTTTTATTGAATACTTTGCCCAGATGCAATATTATTCAAAGTGGTCTGCGTTTTCTCTCTTTTTGTATGTATATATATAAGGTCAAAAAAGTGGGTCTGCGTCGGTGTGGTGAATAGTCAAACAAAACATTAATAACAAACACCGCATGAAAACATAGTTCCGAATTTTCGCCACATAGGGTCTTCGTCAGGGTTTACCGTATTAGACTGAAGAAAAAAAAGAAAAGAAAAAACATTTTTTTCCTTCAGTCTAATAAACCCTGACGAAGCCCTATGGGCGAAATTCGGGACTATGTTTTCATACGGTGTTTGTTATTAATGTTTTGTACTGTATGTATATATATATAATATAAAAAAAAAAAAAAAACAATGGTTCTAGGACGCTGTACTACTGTATAGATGAACTTTCAGACCTTTCGGCGGCCATGCAGCGGTAATAACTATCGTGATGTTGCGCTGCCCATCTAGATGCAATTAGTTACTTGTCATTGTAATCAAACTTAGTATCACTTTCTAGTCTAAAAGGGGCACAAACGTACATAAAAACACCTGATGTTCACTACAATTAATAGCACTGTTTTCATAGTCCTTCAGAGTTGAAGGAATCGAAACTCGAAAGTATTTACTTTTTGTGCCACTCGGAACATTTTAATTTTCAATCTAGACTGAATTAACTTGTCATAATATTATAATGAACACCAACTTTAATGGTAATACCCAAGGTTGTTATAGCGATACAAAACACATTAGTCCATAATGTCCATTAGAACTTTCGATACTTTTGTTGTCTATGATTCGGTTAAAAAACAATTTATTTTATAGATTTTTGTAAGAAAAATTAAAGGGTTCCATAGCTGATTTTTTCATAAGCTGCACGCAATCAGGGCGCTATTAGTTTCAAATCACAACCAAGTCATTGGCACTAACTTGACATGCGACTATATAGGAATAGATAATTATTAATATAAAAATAAATAATATACTATAAAAATCGTGAGACAAGAAAATAATTATCATTGGAATACACAGACTGATCGAGTGTATACATGCCAAATGTGTGTCATTTATTATATTGCAAACATTACTGTAATTATGCCGAGAACTAATACGTCGATGGGCTTATCAAGTTATGGGCTTATCATGATAACGAGACTTGAATTATGAAAAATGATGATGTTTTGAACATGTACTTACATGACAATAATTAATCACTCGCATATGTCGAGCGTGGAAGGATTATTTCAGGCCATTGACATTCGATGTTTGGCAGACAACACGTACGTTATTTCATTCTCAAAATATAATTGAAAACTTCAATAACTTTTTCTGACTAAATCGAGGTAAATACAAGCTTAATGTTGGGTTATTATACTGTATCATTACAAACGATCTACTGTAATGATCGTGGAGACTATAATTGATAAGTCAATAATGTTAGGAGGATTATCAAGCTATCTGTCTGTCATAACGAGGACTTGATTATGGAATGCTTAATATTTAGATTATGAAAAATTGTTCATGATATTTAGTAAGGGATTAATCACGCGATGTAGAGGTAATTTTTAGGCCATTGCATACAATGTTTGGCAGACACGGACGTTTTTTTAACTATATATATTCAAAATTTCAATACATTTTCTGACTAATCGATGCAATTCAGGGATAAATTAGTCTGCCAAATCAAATGAAGAGACTAATTTTGGTTACTAGTCGTTTGGCCGCCTTGACAATTGGTGCCTCTCAGCCCCCCCCCCCCCTTGACAATTGGTGCCCTCTCAGCCACCCCCCCCCCCCCCCCCACCCCCACCCCGTGTTATACCCTGCACGGCCCCGTCATCCAGAATCACGTGATAACGATCTTGGTAGAATGCATGCATGCACTGCTTCTCCAAAACTCACGCAGTTGCGACGTGCATGGATGTCGTATCCCGTAGGTCAAGTGACCACGGTTTTGACAGTACGTGAGTCAATATTTGCTCTATAATATACTCATCGTTAAAGCCAGTTCTGCGATATCTCATTATTATCGCCTTGTTCTGTTCTGTTTGCATCTTGTATTTGTTATTCCCACGTGAAGGCTTCGACATTCATCCATTCAGAAAATAGCTGGGCCTAACGAATTGTTTTTGTGTGTGTAGTATATAGAAATAAGCTTGAGTTGAGGGACAAAACAAAGGGAATTGCTCCTTCTGTGACCCCGTCACCCCCCTCCCCCCCCCCCCCCCCCCCCCAACCATCCGACCCTCCTCTCTCTGCCAGATTTCGTGTAACTAAATGCAACGAATTATGAAATGTAACATCACGTTTACTTTTAGCTTAGGCTACGCCCATTATGGGAAAACTTCCCCCAATCCTCTACCCCCCCCCCCCCCCCCCCTACGCCTTGGTTTATTCTGGTTACTTGGTTGAGACGTATCACAGAGCATGAATATGCCACGCGCCACCACCAATTATGACCAAGACGCCAAAATAGCCCCTTAAACTGTTAGAGTACGGACACTGACCCTAATGTATATATAAGGAAAAACTGATTTGAGTTATTTAGATGCTATACTTATCTTGATGGCAGGCAATGAAAGTGATATATCTTTACAATAAATTACAATTTGATTAATGCTAATAATTTATGCATTGTACTCTCCTCCAGACGCCCTAAACACCTGTATTATGTGTGTCTTCGTTAGTGTGAGACTGATACTGTCATTCAGTGGTCACGGTGGCATGTTCACATCAAACCCTAGCTGACACGGGACTAAACCCGCCATGTGTCTTGCAAGACACCATTAAAAAAAACGGACAAAGAACCTGTAGAGCATTTCGGGGGGGGGGGGGGGGGGGGGGGGGGTATAAACAATTAGAGATGAGGAACATCTTCACACCAATTTAAACCCCAACCTTCATCTTTCGCACGAATCCTTCGCGCGCAAGGACATTGATCGACCCTATAGAAAACAGACTAATAATTTATTGTGTGTCCACTTGATGAGAAATAGATATTATCATGAAAAGTTAGGAGTTTATTACACATGATTATTCATAAACCCCCACCCCCCAAAACCCCCATGTTGAACTATAAACCAACCTTATCATTTATCATGCATGACACCACTATACGTCCTGCAAAATTCCATAAAACACTCACCCTTCAAAACAGATTAATGTGTGTGCATTATTTTGATGCTAAAGTTTATGATAGTGAGAAATTAAAACCACGATATATTAGGATTTAATTAGACATGTTAACTCCAAACTCCTCTTTTTTTTTTTTTTACTGACATATAAGATTGCCCCCTGTCATTCAGTTTTCACATGAACTGATTTACACCAACCCCAATCCCGAACTTAATATAACTAATTTAGCCCTCTCCTTTAGCATTCTAGCATGACTCCACCACCATGACCACGCGACCTGAAAAAATGTCCGCAAACTCGGTGAACTCACGGACACTGACCCTTTAAATCAGACTTGGTATTTTGATACAGTAGTAGTTATAGTTATGATAGTAACAAAATATATTATAATAACGTGTTGCATTTTAATTAGACATGCTTACTCCCTAAGGTCCCCCTCCTCATTTATCTCATTTATCATGACTCCACATCATGACCATGCATGGCTTGCGTCCTGCAAATAATTTCCATAAAACCCCGCTCACGGACGGAAGCTGACCCTTCAAAACAGAGGCCAACGCGTATTCATTTGATGACAAATTTGTTTATGATAGCGAGAAAATTAAAATATCATGACAAATTACTTTTTAATTACATATAGACACGTTTACTCCTGACATTGACAAGCCACTTCGACCCCAATCATGCCAATGGCCAATGCTGAACTATAAATGATAAACTGAAGTACTATTTGATAGTCTTCTCATTTAGCATGATTCCCCCCACTGGCCGGTGCCCAAGCGTCGTGCAATTTCCATAATTAAAAACAGAATTTAGTCCGTGGCTTAGAATTAGTCCATGTATTACTAAAATGTCGTCATAATATGACGCGATTTTAATACAAGGTTAAATTGAACCAACCGTGATAATGTGGGCCAATAATGAGTCTTCCATGCACCAAACCGCCAATGGCCGTCATTAATCGCGTTAAATTGGGTTAAATTGAACCAACCGTTCATAATTTGGGCCAATCATGAGTCTTCCATGCACCAAACCGTCAACGATCGCGTTAAACGGACACTGAACCTCAATGTACATACAGACTGCATTGATGTTTGTACAATTGACTTATCTCTTTGACAGTGACAAAAGAGCATAATAATTTAAATTTGAATCATTACATTTATTTACATTGTAAGCAAGGAGATATTTATCTTGACATCAACCCGAAAATGAACTAACATATAGACAGTTTTATTCAGCATGAGTCTATACCACCTATATCGAACTAAAATTTAAAGGGATCTAGTAACATTGTTCAAATCCTTAAAACTTACTTGGAACTCTAGCGGTTCTCTCATACCTCGTTGTATTCGTACTAACAATAGAAGCATGGGACAGCTTTCGGTTTTTCAAATTTCCCTTTCTTTAAAAAGATATTTTACGATTGAAGTGTACGGATATATAATTATCCACTGGATAGTCATAACCGTTTACAAAGTCAGTGCAATGACTAGTGAATATCACTTTGCTTTTTCGCTCATATACTAGGCCATAATAACATCAATTTAACATGAATTCACACTCAGTGGGCAAATCGGATCACAACAATACACATTGTATCCACCATTAATCACCTTTTACACATGTCAACAAAGTTACTAGATTCCTTTAATATTATAAACCGAAATAAAGATAAACAAATATAAACGAACAGTGACCCCATAATGCAGACTGAAGTTTGCACACATCATGTAATTTATCTTAATGACAGTGACAAAGGATCAGAAAATATCATGCTCATTTGAACCAATCAGATTTGCGCATTTAGTCACATGTTCTGACTTGCAATTAATTGCAACTTTTCAATCGATTGCATCCCTTTCTGCAACGGCGATCATATCAGCTTGGATGAAAATAAACACTTCGGAGCCCTAGAATTTAAGAGACATGCCCCGCCCCTTCCCCCTTCGCCTCAACATCATTTATACGCCTAAAGGTCATCTCACCGGGCTGGAGACTAGCTGGCGACCAGTTGACGACTCAGTCTCCGCTGTTCGCGGAGACGTCTCCGCGACGTCGCCGCGACGTCTCCTGGAGACTAGCCGGGTCTCCGGGGAGTCGCGGGAAAATCAAACATGTTCGATTTTTTTGAGACTTTTTCAGTCTCCAGCAGGTCTCGGAGACGTCTCCGCGACGTCTCCATCAGTCGCGGAGACTAATTTTGTACGCGACTGGGGAGACGTCGCCGCGACCTACTGGAGACCAAGGCGACTGAGAGGAGACGTTGCGGAGACGTCTCCGTGACACTACTTGACGTTGCTTGACCCACTTTAGAGACCACGTGACTGAGTTCTTTATCATTTGGTACAGTTTGTTCCTGCTCCCATCTGCCCATGGATACGTCGCGGAGACGTCTCCGAGACTTCGTCTTGGTGAGATTGCAAACCATTTTCGGGTCTCCCGAGTCGCCGCGACTACCGCGACTGATCAGTCGCGGCAGTCGCGGCGACGTCTCCGCCGGTGAGATACGCACTTTAGTTTGCTCAGACAGTGACACTTGAACGCACTTTAAGGTATGTACATTTGTCTGAAACTTATGTTTCTTTTATCATAATGTCAGAGATATAGTATCATAATTATTCATACATTATTAATTCAAATGCTCATTTTTAGAAGCTTGATATCAACAGCCTTTGTTAAATTGACATTGAAGTTCATCAATATAATCGTTGCACCACCTATCATGACTCCACCACGCGTCCAACTGAAGGTGTAATAAATTGTATATCGTCAATAACTTTTTAAAAACATATTTATACGGACACTGACCCTAAACACGAGACTAATGAGTGTACTTTTCATTCATTATGTTTGTCTGATGCCAATATTTAGATTACTTATCTTTATTAGTCTAATAAAGAGTAATTAATAACACAATCGTGTATGTAGATAGCAAGTTTGAAACGCAATTCACCAACCTTTGTTAGATTGAACCTGTCATTCACGTTGTCATCTTATACCAACCCGGATCGTGCTAAACTAAGCATGATATATGGTGCGTTCATCTAATCTTGTTAATTCCATAATCAGTATTTAGAAACGTGCACAGGATAACGCCTTCCACTTGTTTAAAGAATAAGCCTGCATGGGACGTGTTTTTTTAAAACGCTGTATACGGACTAACCAAGCCAGTGAAGATAAACCACACCCTATAGGACTAATTTATTATTTGGTGGTACTTTCTTTATTATTGTTTTTGTAAAAGTATGGGAGGGGGCACATGCAACATTAATAATTTGATAGAATCACCCCTTGTGGGAATCATTGCCCAACTTTCTATAGCCCCTCCCTCACTGCAGGGACGATCGTCCTGTCTGAAATGAAGTTGCGTTGCTAAGGGGGGGGGGGGGGGGGCAGGGGAGAGGGAACCACCCTTGAGGAAATCTTAGGCAGACATTCAAAACCTCGCCACGCCTTCACTGTAGGGACAGTTATCTTGACAAGATAATTGTCCCTACAGTCACCAGTGAAGGCGTTATCCACAACAATGTCTGAAATGTCTAAAATGTAGTGTTGTGGGTTGTGGATAGGGGGGGGGGGGGGTTCCAGGGGAGAGGGAATCACCCATTGCGGACATCCTAGGGAGATACATGTATTATATAGCCACACCCTCACTTTCATGTCTGAAAAGTAGTGGCGTACGGCATGGGCTATGGATGTGGGGGGGGGGGGGGGGGGGGGCAGGGGATAGGGAATCAACCTTTGTCGGGATCCTTGCCCGACTTTCTCCACTTATCTGTCATGCCTGTATACCGTGTCCGGTTCGTCGGGCAAGAGTGATAAGGGCGTTAAGTCAGTTTTGGGCTAAATTGAGGTATGCACACCATCTTGTATAGTTTTGGGCTTCCTCTTGATATTTTATATGAAGCAAAATTGTCGGATTATAATTATTTATCAACATTTAAAGAGAGCTACATTTGGTTTCTACAGGGCACCCAAACTTTAAACATGATTATCTCCGTAGTGCAAAAAATGACTTAAGCCCGGCGCAGACAGAGCCGACTCGACCCGATCCGACTGGTTTTCAGTCACGCTAGAGTCAGTTTCGCTCAGTCGGAGCCGATCCAACATGTTGAATCGGCCTCGAATGACCTCCGACTGGCACTTGACTGGAAAAAAACCGGAGTCCTGAGTTAATCAGGCTGAAAACCAGTCGGATCGGGTCGAGTCGGCTCTGTCTGCGCCGGGCATTAGCGTCCCTCTCGACCACTAGGGCATCACATGACTATAATGTAATGAAATCTCAGACAAATCAAATAGAACGTCTGATTGAAACGGAATGGAAAATACAAGTCATCACGTATACAATAGTTCCAAAGCTACAGACGTTCCCAAGGTACCATCACGAGCTGGCACGAGAGTCTGGCTAGGAAATTGATATAATGTATACCAGTACGTAGAAAGAATACCAATCAGTCCTTTTCAGGACTCACCAATACTCCCCCCTCTTACATGGTGCAACCGCAAACCACACGTATTAATATATACATAGTCTGATCAAAATTGCTTATTTTTCTTTCCATACAACGTTTCTAATAAATATAATATCGTTATGTGCTATATGGTATTACAACTTCTTTGTTCGCCGTATCCCCCGCCCCACATACACACACCTTCCACGCTTGATGTTTATCAATTTCACGCTTGCTTGGTTTATATTTCACTATCGTATACCTCAGTCATAAACATCTTTTTTTTTTTAGAATGTTCAAATTTGAACTTCATTTTCAGAAAGAGCATAACAAATAATGTCCAAATATTGAAAATCAAATGAATATGTTAAGTATTGGCTGAGATATGCCCATCCGAATTATTTTTTGTGTCAATAGGCAATCAGTGTAATAGTGCTCTGGTTCATAACTTTATGAACCAGTGCACTATAACACTGATCGCCCATTGAAGTAAAATTCATTAGGATGGGCATATCTCAGCCAATACTTAACATATTCAATTGCTTTTCGGTATTTAAACATGATTTTTTATGCTCTTTCTGAAAATGAAGTTCAAATTTGAAAATTCTAAAAAAAAAATTTGTATGACGTCATGGCTTCTGTACTCTATTTATTCTGTTATCCTGCTATGGTTGACAATAATGGCTCCCTATAATCACAATAATCCAGGTTCGGATTTGGAAATCAGATCATGCGCGGTGCCATCTTGCGAACGCCGTGCGCACGGTGCGTAATACACACTGGCTCGGTGCGAGTTACGCAGTGCGCATCCGCTGTGCAGCATTCCCGCGCTTGACAATCTTTAAAAGTCGACGCACGCGGCATGCGTTTGTAGCAGACGACACCTGTTGCCATGGCATCGGAAGTAGCTGTCGGAAAGCCCGACAGGTGACGTGTGTCGGCAAGTCTCGTCCATTATATCTTTGTCTTTATACTATTATATCCATTGTAAACGTGTTGAATAATGATAATGAGGTGTTTGGGTGGACTTCAAATCCTGTCTAGAAGTTAATTCAAATGTTTTCTGGCTGTTGCGTCAATTGATTTTATTGTGTTTGTAAATATGAATATTGTGTATTATATTATTTGCCATGCCAATGTATATAATGTTCCTTTAAATGTCTGTAAACTACATTGTACTGTGTCCTTCATCCAGCCATTGACCCAAGCCTTTCCTCCGACCAATTGTTTATATCATCCCTCCGTCATCACCTACCCTCATGGTCACCCTTTCCATTAGTGGACCCTCGTAATTCCGCCCCTCTGTTTGTGACCCCTTTGTATAGTGTATGATATGTTCTGTAGTTAGATGAGTTCTGAATAAAAGCACTTGCTACTTCGACTCCAGACAAAGCAGTCTTGTCTATTCCTTGCTCCTGAGTCTAGTATACTTTACATACACAAAATTGGCGACTGAGGATTAAGCACATGGCGTGCCCAGCTAATTTCGATACCCGTGCTCCGCAAACATGGGGGAGATGGGTGAAAAGCCTAGAGAAATTTGTTGCTTCTGCAGCCCACGTGGTAGATCCAGTTCAAAAGGAAGCCATATTGTTATATGTGGCTGGTCCCGACGTGCAGGATATTTTCGATACCCTGGTCGTTCCCGATCCGGTGGGTGATCGAACTGTGTACCACCGTACACTTAGTGCCCTTACGGACCACTTCAGCAAGGCACGAGCTGCCCGAGAGGACGGTTACGAGGTGCACTATATACCAGCGTGGTACGGCTGCAGGAGGTCGACGATCCCGACACGAGCTGTCGACGACCAGGAGGAGGAAGACACAGTAGGCAAGTCACCGTTCCCGACACGAGCTGTCGACGACGTCGAGGAGAAGGCCGTATGCCACAAGACCACTGCCGACAACGCAGCAGATCCCCCGACACGAGCTGTCAACGAAATAGTCCCGCCCGCGACACGCGCTGTTGACAACGCAGAAAGGCCAGAAGAGAATGCAGACGACGCAGATCCCCCGACACGAGCTGTCGATGACGCCGAAGAGAACACCGATGATGATAACGCAGAGACCCCGACACGAGCTGTCGATGAAGTAACCCCGTTCGCGACACCCCCTGTCGACGACGACGACGATGATTTCGACCACGAAGTAGAAGAGAATGAACACGAGTGCGACCAGGAACCAGATTCGCTCGGCGACCACGAGCCAGATTCGCTCGACGAGCGGGACAACGCAGTTGAATGTCCCCTTGATCCCGACCACAACTTAGAGAACGAGAAAGCGCCAGCAGATGCAACGATGAAGCCCGATGACGATCTTGACAATGGACAATGCTATGATCATGGTGATCCCGACCTTCCCATCAAAGCTGATGATGCCATGGTCAGTGACAACGACCATGGCAAGCCACCCGATGACGATGACGACGGGGCGCAGAGCTGCAACAACGATGTGATATGCCCAGACACTGAGATCGACCACGATGGTGATCCAGACAACAGCACAAACTCTAGCTACCATGAACACGACCACGATGCAGAGCCTGAACACGACAATGAGCCTGAACGTCCCCCAATCCACGTAACCGACGACAACGCTGCCAGCGCCGACGACGCGTGCCAGCCAACCGCGATACCCGATGACGATGACGCGTATCCACACTCCGTGACGATCACCGCGATGATGACTAGCCGCGCGAGCGATGAGACAGCTCGCCACGAAAAGCCGAGGAAGCCGACCTCACAGACGATGACCATGCCGCGATCAGACAGACCTCGCGCGATATTCGAGCGTTTGCCGCTAAGCCAAGTCCCGATGAGCGACGACGATGCCGACATCGAAAGACAGCCACCTAAGCGCGAGGATTCCGCCGACCGCGTAGACGAATCCATCTATCCCGACAACGACGTCCGCAGCGACGACCACATCGACACCATAGAACGACAGATGACGACATCGCCACGCACACGACCATCGCCTTCGCGACCTAAGCCGCATGATCCAGGAATACGCGATCGCGACTGAACCTTGAACATGAACAACAATTGGACTCTCAACAAAAAAGGAAAAGGAGAGAGGAAATGGACTTGTCAGAGTTAGACATTTGTGGACTTGTCAGAGTTAGACATTTGTAGTTAGTAAGAAATTGTTTCGCGAACATGGACTTGTCGAAGTTAGACATTTGTAGTTAGTAAGAAATTGATTCGTGAACATGGACTTGTCGAAGTTAGACATTGGTAATTAGAAAGACATTAATTTGCGAACAGTTTGAACGAATGAGATTATGGACTTTGTTTTACATTTACTTCAGTGCTAGCCAATAGTTGTTCAGACATTTGATTTCTTGTTTTCAATTTCACTTTGTTTTGTAATCTTCCAGAAGCTTTCAGATTTCCGTGCTACGTTATTGTTTGCCATCTTAGATGTTTACATTCACCTTTATATTTTGTATGTCCTCACATGCAAAGCTTGCGTTACGATGTTGTTTTAATAATTGTTTTTAAAAGAGTTTACGAGATGTTTTCAATAATGCTCTCAATCTCATTCAGTTGATTATTTTGTATACTCGATTCCAGCCGTGTTATGTATTAGTTTGAATGTACTCTGCCCATACATTGCAGTTTGCCAGTCATTGTTTAGAAGTTACGATTCTCATGCTTTCAGATTTTCTCTCTCTCACTCTCCCGCTTTATCTTTTCCTTGTTATCGCTACTGCAGTCCACGTTTTAGTTGTGTTCGATTTTGATGTGCAATATCCACTGTGAATATATATTATTGTTTCGTTTTGCTCTCCCAATTCTTCTAGACTCTCTTTCCTACTGTTTTCTACATCCATTGATTATTCAAATCGTTCCACAATCTTTCTCTCTCTATCTCTCCAGCTATCACTTTTGTCTTTTATCAAGAAGGGGAGGGATATTGTGTTTGTAAATATGAATATTGTGTATTATATTATTTGCCATGCCAATGTATATAATGTTCCTTTAAATGTCTGTAAACTACATTGTACTGTGTCCTTCATCCAGCCATTGACCCAAGCCTTTCCTCCGACCAATTGTTTATATCATCCCTCCGTCATCACCTACCCTCATGGTCACCCTTTCCATTAGTGGACCCTCGTAATTCCGCCCCTCTGTTTGTGACCCCTTTGTATAGTGTATGATATGTTCTGTAGTTAGATGAGTTCTGAATAAAAGCACTTGCTACTTCGACTCCAGACAAAGCAGTCTTGTCTATTCCTTGCTCCTGAGTCTAGTATACTTTACATACACAAAAGATTTGACAACTGAAGCTCCTCGATTGGACAGTAAAGCCCGGCGCAGACAGAGCCGACTCGACCCGATCCGACTGGTTTTCAGCCTGATTAACTCAGTATGCATGCGCTGCCTCAGGACTCCGGTTTTGCCAGTCAAGTGCCAGTCGGAGGTCATTCGAGGCCGATTCAACACGTTGGTTCGGCTCCGACTTAGTGAAACTGACTCTAGCCTGACTGAAAACCAGTCGGATCGGGTCGAGTCAACTCTGTCTGCGCCGGGCTTTAGTTGCAAGATGCATTGGCTGTGGCGCTTTTTGTGAAAATATATATTTTTTAAAAAGATGATGTCTTGTCCCGAAATCGCAGCCTCGTTTTTACCGATCGCACTCGCAGATGTCCTATCCAACATTCCAATGCGATTATCATTATATGGTGCAGCATAAAGCTATTAAGCTATATGTATTTTAATACATTTATATTACATTTGATATACCCTCTCAAAGACTAAAGTATATACCCATGCACCCTCCCCTTTCCCCTCAACATACGTATTCGACTGACCATCTACATTACAGCAGATTATTTGCAGGCATGCATTACACACAATATAACGGTAATTGGTATACATAGGGTATTGGTTCCTAGTCCCTCTCAGTCTAAAGGTGTTTATTTTTTTGCTCAAGATTTAATTTAATTTAATTTTTATCAATCTCCATCGCTGTGGCTGTAGTAACGTTTTTAATCAATAATCATTCAAAACATGTTCTCAATGTGTATCAAAAAGGCACCATGGATTGTATTAGGAATACAAATACATTAAACAGGTATGTATCCAGCATAATTATGATGTATGATACACGACATGTGTATGATACACGACATGACTTCCTCATCATAGTGCATAATCCCAAGTAAGAAATAGACGACATCACGATGTCGCCGAAATATAGGGCCGGGCAACATTTCCTATATTACTTGTGTAAACCAATTAAACAAACACGACAAAAACTGTCATTAACTTACCACATTTTGATAGTGGCATGCCCTGGGCAAACTTTTAGTATACGTCCGTAAAGACAGACAGACAGATGTGATTAAATTACACACAGCCAAGAAGATTTGCAATATCATATTCGACCCTCATATTTTTCTGCCAAGTTGCACTTTAATTATTAAAACATGATAGTCTATTCGTTTTACAGTTATGACTATACTTCATAAATCTTAACGACTTATGCCAAACTCGCGTATAATAAACAAATTTGCATTTGATTAACAATGAGGTAAAGGGGGAGGGGGTGGTAGGGAGCTATACCAGTCAAGGGAGAAAAGATGGTGATGAAAAAATGATTAACTTGACGTTCGCTTTTCTCCTAATTGACCTAGTAATACTCAACCTTGGCCATCATATGAATTCCTAAGAGATTAGAGATTCAGATTGTTGGCGAATTGTATCATGTAACTTTACATTTACCTCAAAATAAGCCTGAAATTTCCACTTTTGAAGAATTTATGTGAGGACAGAACTGATAAATTTGACGCTCGCTCTTCTTTGAATGAACCCGATACTCAACTGTTTCTGGGGTTCAGACTGCCGCTTAGTTGGTGAATCTTTTATTTATTATTTATTTTAATTTTATAAAACAACTTAAGTGGATATATATAATGCTTGACCTGTCTAAATATATGGGTCTTAAGTCATCGGTGGTTATTCGTTGTGTAGAAACATCATGGGTGAAACACGATGATACTAATTAAAACTAATTAATTTGACGTTCGCTCTTCCTCGAAGAAAAAAAAAACGACTCAACCTTGGACATAGATTCGATTTCGGTTTCAGATTGCTAGCTGGTGAATCATGTTTATTTTTATTTTGGTTTTAAATAACAAATAATTTCACAAAAATATCCCGAAAGCTTGACCTGTGCAAAGATCTAGGTTTGATCGAGTCCTTGGTGGTGTTGGACATGGAAGACACGCGGCAGTAGCGTAGCTTTATACGGGGGAGGGGCACGGTGGAAGGGGGCACATGCCCCCCCCCAAAAAAAAAAAAAAAAATTTGTTTAAAACAATCAACAATATAAGGGGACAATCTGCAAAAACAAAGAAAAACATATAAGGTGTGCCCACAGTCAGTCCGACCACGCTACGCCACTGGCACGCAGCGAAGATAATTCAGACTGATTATCAACTAGAGGTTCGCTCTTCTTCGAATGAAACAACTCAACCTTGGACAATCAACCTTGGACATAATTATGTGACATTTCTTATTAGGTGATGACTAGTTTTGATTTTAGATTATTATTTTTTTTTACACCGAAAATAATTTCACGCAAAAATAGGCTCGTGGTTTGTTCTGAACTAGAGAGGGGGCCTATATATGTAGGCTTAGTTATAGGCTAGCTGTCATAAATTGTTTGCCCAAAATAGTCAAGACTTGATGACACGTTGTCTCTGAATGTTAGAAAGAAGATACTCTCCGGTAATTCTATCTGACCCTTCGTTGCAGAAAGAAAAGGACATTTAGGGGGACGAGGGACTCACCCGGAAACTCGTAGTCAAGTGAATAGGGGTGTAGCAGATGAAGAAGGCTTAGGGGTGATACAACCCCCCCCCCCCCTTTCACCCCCTGACATAAATCCCTAAACTACCGATGTGATGGTTGTCAAGACAAAAAGAAAGAAGTTGTATTAATTTTCATGCAAATCCTTAATTTTAATTTGTTTTTATTTGTTTATTTGACGTGTTTATTTGTGTTTATTTGGGGGAGACACATTATTTGGGGGAGACAGGCTTGCTGCCCCTAGATTTGTTTGGTTGTCTTCCTGCTTTCCCCTCCACCCCCCCCCCCCCCCCCCCCACGTGGTCTTGGCTGATCATGGCTACGCCACTCTATAAAGACGGAAAGACTTACAGACATATATTATTTATCAAGGGAATACACTTTAATTCAATGAATAATATCAATATGAATATAGATTATGGCCATCCAGTACTGTCCTGTAAAGTTATATGATGATATAGGCATTATAGGATTGGCGTGGTTTGACCCTTCTGCGATAATGCCCTACTTACTGAAAATGATTTGATGTGGTCAGGGCTGCGCCCTATTCAGTTGGATCTAATAATCTATTGTAATTATGGAAAATGACTATATTCATGTAGGGATTTGGTTGGTCAAAAATGGGGCATTACTGACAAAGTTCAACTATACAGTTCCACTATAAAGAGACCGGCTGAATACCACAACGTCACTACTTATTTAATTAAAATACGGATTATCTATATATATAATTCTAGTGATTTTAGGAAATTATAAGAACTGTACATCATTGGTCGACGTATACATATAGGGAATATTGAGGACAGGAAAGTTCACAATCTATTACAATCCAACGTATACTTTCTTTTTAAAAGGGTGAACATATCAAATAAGAAGATAATAGGCCTATGGTTTAGAATCGTAGTAACATGCCAAGCATTTGGTCAAGTATCTGTCAAATGTTCAATTGTTTGTGCAACTGTCTAAATTATGTCGCATTGGGTTAAATAATTGTTGACGATTTTCAATGACAACGTAATTACTTGAACTTGGCTGATTGACATATTACGTTTTCTACTTAACTACGCTAAACAATTCACCTGTCTATGTCAATTTGGCATGTCTATAGGGTATATATAGAGGACGTGACATTACATAATACACCCATACACCCATACACCCATACATATGAGGGATACCGATGCCTAGTTTATACTATAGGTCTAAACAAAGTTGCTTGATACACGCTCAAAATTATTGCTTTACAAATATCATTATGGGAAGGGCGGACTAGGAACATAATTATTATATCAGTAGTTACTTTATTTTTTGAAACAAGCATATTTATATCGTATTATTTGTTTCGCTCGCACGCACGTGTGTTTATATATATGTGAATATGTTTGCATATATATTTTGATGATGTGTATGACTGTACGAATGAATCACGTATGTTTTTAAATCATTAATAATGTTAAATACATAATACAGCACACAGAGAGAAATTTCAAATCATCGCGTGAAATCCATAATTATACTCAATTTGAATATTTCAAGGCCCTAAAATGATTATGCATCACTTTTCCATAAATTGTCAGGGTTACACTTAACGACCCTGCATGATTTGATGGATTTTTATCATCGGATGTTTGTAAACTTGTCACGTTCCATGCATAATTTGCTTATATTTAGCTCATACCGTATGACGACTACCCTTCGCTGCTACCTGTAAACCGTTTCAGCAAGCCTTACTATGTTGATAATTTGGTGATATAAACGCCAACAGCACTTAAACGTTACAGCTGTAGTAGTATACACTGTATATTCTCGCAAAGTTATGTGTTGTTGTTATTTAGTAATTGTTTTAGAAATGTTTTTCGAGATCAATGCATCGAACGTGGCAATGTTGACGCGGTTGCAATTTACATAAATTAAAAAAACGTCAATGCACTATCCTCAACGTGTTTTACACAATTGTGTTTTAGTTAACTACAACTGAGATAAATTGAAAAATAATTATACTCATGAACCCGATAATTATTTTGACATTTTCTTGTGAAGCTGCTGATTTTAACTCATGTTGCTGGGCCAACCTGGAGATAACGTCATAGCCACTGGTTGACAGGTTTTGGCACATCATTATGTACATTTAAAATGTTAAATGTGAAGCCAATCAATGATAACCTCCATGGCATAATTGGTACAAGCAGTTGTTATTTCAACTGTTTGATTTGTTAGCCAAGCGGTTGTAACTTGTAACATCGATCATCACCACTGAAGTGACGGTTCTGGCACATTACGTCTATCCAATGATAACACCCAGCAGATATCTAACCTGACATGAATTATATAACATCAGAGTTACGTTCAAACTGCTTGGGGTCGTCAGGTTTTGGCACATCAAAGTTGCATTTCAACTATTTACTTAAAGCCATTGATAACTAACTTGACACAATTATGAAACATCAGATTTACATCTAAAACTGTTTGATTTTTAGCGTGATAAGTTTTGGCACATCTCATAATTATGACCATATTTAAACTGTTCATTGTTGTAGCGAATGATAACACCCAGGTACCAAACTTGACATATTATTGTAACACTTTTAAACTGTTTGAGTTGGTGCCAATACTTAGTATAACAATCGACACCTCTCGGCGGTTTTGAGGACAAACGTCGAAGTGCAGAGTGATTTTGCTAAATACAAATATGCTCAGGCATCTTGAAATCCAGCCAAAAGTGATCCTCGAAAAGGCAAGGAGTCAGTATATTCCGTATTTATATAAACGCGGTAACCATGGTAACGTAAATCCAGATGTTTAAAGTGAAACCAGTAAAGTGTCTAACTCCACGAAAATTACTTGGAACTTCCACACTTCTCTTCTACCGTGTTGTTTGGCTTATGGTAAGAGAAGAATGAAATAGGGTTAGATTTTTTCAAATGCCCCTTTGCCCCTTTAGTATGACAATATCTATCATTCAGCTCAAGAGCGTTAATGAACGGTCATAAACCTCATACACGTTATACAGTAATTCGTTGTAAAAGCTGACGCAAATTTTCGCTTTTTTAACCAAGAAAACCAGTATTCTTTTTCAATGAAACTTTCACACATCATTCGGACATATCTTACAATGATTTTGGTATGAGATTGAAGTCTCAAATGTAATTTTGGGCAATATATCTGACACTTTACAGTTTCACCTTTAATATTCGTGAATAAAACAAAACCAAAACGGTGACATCTTTGAGTTACAGTTTAAATTACTTTGATCAGATAATCACATAATCATAATCATGATCATGGTGGTAATAGTGTTGAAAGAAAGAGATTCTGCATGCAGTGTAGATTTAAAGCGCCATTATGATTTTGCACTCTCTAAAATTAAAGCTCTCAACATGATTGGAGATCGAATGATGATTATTCCGTTAAAATCCATGATGTAACCTTCAGTTTGAACCCAACTTTTTGATAAGGTTGTGCGTCTGTTTGTATGTTCGTGGCGTGGTTCGTGCCTTCGTGGCGTGGTTCGTGCCTTCGTGGTGAATGTAGACGACAATGTTACTATATTCCTTGAACAGGCGTGTGTGTTTGACAAGGATATGATTCAAGTTCATAGCTATTTTAAGAAAAACTATTTTCATTCACGTGCGTTCGTGTCCGCTGGGTTACCTAAAAAAGCAAATCCTTTCTGATCCCAGCATGCAAGTCTTAAGATCGCTTAAGTTATAGTGACGTAGCTGGGGTGGGGGGGGGGGGGGGGGGTGGGTGGACTGGCTGCAGCAAAGCAATTGCCCCCTGTCACCCTGTGGGAATTATTTGCACCCCCACCCCCAAAGCCCGTGGTCCCCAGTTCAACCGCAATTTTCGTTTATAAAATACGCGGGGCATGTAATTCATTTAATGTTTGAAAGTTTCCCATACCCCCTCTTGTATGGAATCCTTGCACCCTATCCGGCCCCTTCGTGGCCCCAAGTTCACCAAAATGTTACTTGAAAATACGTGGTTTAGGTTTAAATTGGGGAATACAGTTGCCACCCATAATGGGTTATAGTAATAGTTAAAGGGAAAGTTGAGTTTTGGTAGAGAGGGCGCTAAACTACTTAATTGGTTTGTGAGGTAATGAAAAACTGAGTGTAAAATTTGAAAGAGCATAATATTTAAACAATAAAATCATCTTTGTTTGATAAAAATCGGTTCAGAAACGGCTGAAATATCCATAAATATAACAATTTGTAATAAACCCGGGGCCCCGGGTTTATTAGAGAATTTTGAACCAGCCGTTAAAAATTCAAAAAAATGCTTCCTCTTTTCAAAAAAGTTACAAAATAGGTATTTAAATAGTTGTTGGTTATTTCTCTATCTAATCACTATTTCAACAAAGCATCACATGCACAATATTTTATTCAAAATGGTTGAAACCGCTGAGTGTTTAGAGAGCGCCCTCTTACGTTTTAACGGCTCTTTTTGAATGATAACATGATCTTTACTACGTCATTTGTAATTTTGTGTTCCTTTCTAGTTATAACTATTAGTTTGTAATATAATGATGCAGGTTTTGGTTACTAAAATTCAGTTTCACTAAAACTGTACTCTCCTTACCAGAACTCAACTATCCCTTTAAAGGGATAGTTGAGTTTTGGTATAGAGGGCGCTATTACATAAAACGATATTTTTGTGAGATAATGAAACACTGAGTGACAAATTTGAAAGAGCATACAATTTTAATGAAAGAGTAAACTTTATTTGACCAAAATTGGTTTAGAAATGGCTGAAATATCCATAAACATAACCATTTGTAATAATTGGTTATTTTGAACCAGCCGTTAAAAAAATGTTTAAAATGTCGGTCAACGCGTCAAAAATTTACACAGAAATTCACAGAAATATGTAATCATATTAATTCAATATACACAATTGAATTTGCCGGCAAATTGGAGGCATTTTACGCTCATTTTGGATGGAACACAACCAAAACAAACACGGAACTCAATCAAACATTAAGGGGAAAAACTTGCAACGAATTCTCTGTAATAAGTAGGAAATATAAATATTCTTTGAACATGGGTCTACATAATAGTTGGGCATATAATTATAAAGGCTCGTTAACATACTTTCCGGATTTGAAATGAAAATAATAGTACATATTTTAACAAAAATAGAATAGGGGCAACATAAAATGACGTCTGTATACGTAATATAATAACAAGGCGTGATGCGCTTTTGTTCAAAGCCAAATTCAAAAGTACTTAGACATGGAACTCAAACCTAAGGGGAAATACTTGCAACGAATTCTCTGAAATAACTAGGAAATATGAATTTTCTTTGAACATGGGTCTACATATAGTTGGGCATATAATTATAAAGGCTCGTGAACATACGTTCCGGATTTGAAATACAAATAGAACACATTTTAACAAAAATAGAATAGGGTATAGAGGCAACATAAAATGACGTCTGTATACATTGGTAAACGTAAGATAATAACAAGGCGTGATGCGCTTTTGTTCAAAGCCAAATTCAAAAGTACTTAGACATGGAACTCAAACCTAAGGGGAAATACTTGCAATGAATTCTCTGAAATAACTAGGAAATATGAATTTTCTTTGAACATGGGTCTACATAGTTGGGCGTATAATTATACAGGCTCATAAATATACGTTTCCGCCTTTGAAACGACGAGTATCGTAGATATATGTAAACAAACAAAAAAGGGGGAGGGGTGAAATTAACGAACAAGGCGTGTTGCGCTGATGCGCTAATTTTGAATGCCAACATTTAACGGTATATACTTTCACATGGCACAAAACTAAAATAAAAGATATGCTCGCGAGCAATTTCTTTGAAACTATATCTTGAAATACGTGTCTCGATGATATGTGCAGGCAGTGATGTGCAGGGTATGCATTTTGATAAGATAAGGGTCCATAAATACGCTATACAAGGCCGCCTTTGCGACGGAAATTCGTAGAAAATATTGACACAAATAGAAAGTGCCCAAGATGAATTAACGTATGTAAATATAATTATATATAATTTAGAAAAAAAAGGATCATTACACCAACAAATTAATAGGGAAAATATTCAAAAGCAGGAAGGTTATATAAAAGGCGACAATTAGCACATTTTCCGCAAAAACAGAAGACAAGCGATGATACACAACAAAAACATGGAAAGCAAACAAAGTTTTGAATGACTAATCAGGTCATGAAATCTTCGGTTATATGCTGGTGGTTCTACGATTTCATTGCTTTGTTTTGTTTTATTTTCTCTTCTTTTTGCCAATGGCTAATTATGCCGCTTATCTGGTACTGGTACTGGTACATGCACAAATATAATCGAAAGTTTGAGTTGTGACGGGAAATTAGCAACTAAAAAACGAAAAGATAAATCTAAATCTACTACGAGAATTACGTAAGATTAAGGAAGGTAAACATTTCGAAAAGCAGTCTGCTAGAATAATTTACAGTATACTGGTACGAATAACAGGAAATTACTTACACTTAAAGGGATCTAGTAACATTGTTTAAATCCTCAAAACTGGTGTTCCTGACTTACTACACTGTAGTCATGGTAGTAAGCTGTTCCCGTGGTTTGTCCAAAACAATCTTGTTTTGCTCGGATAAAGTAAGCAAAAAAAGTAATAATTGGCAGAAGTATGTACATTATCCCTCATTAAAGGGATCTAGTAACTTTGTTGGCAAGTGCAAAAAGTGAAACAAATGAGTGATAATAATGTAGAATGTGTATTGGAGTGATCCCCAATGTCCACAAAGTAATGTGGGGAAATTTCACGTTAATTTGATTTTTTTTGGCTGAGAAATGAGCAAAAATGCAAAGTGATATTCACTAACTCATTGCCCTTACTTTGTACACGGCATGAAATTATCCCGTAGACAATTTCATATCTGAACATTTCAATCGTAAATATCTTTTGAACGAAATGGAAATTTGAAAAACCGAAACCCGTCCCGTGCTTTTATTGTTAATAATTTATGAATATGATAAGGTATGAGAGAACCACTATAGTTCCAAGTAAGTTTTTAGGATTTGGACAATGTTACTAAATTCACTATTCAGTGAATGTCAATTCTAGAACTCCATCATGGTTGTATAGGGCTGTAAGTTATACCCTCCGGATTGTAACATACAGATTAGGCTGCACGTGTTTGGGGGAAAGTTGAGCGGATTATGTCCCTAAACTATTTTTACTCGATCGTGATATCATTGGCACATTAAAGGGGGACTTTAAATAATTGTGTACACACTATTGGATAACAGTTTGGTTTATTCAGACTTGTATTGAATATATTTAGTTGTTGCTATGTCGTGCGAACCTCGGTCAAGCGTTCAGAATTGTTAGGAACAACCCTCGTTCATTCAGACATATGACCATACGTAGCCTATATGAATAAAATGTAAATAGTAAAAGTTTCAGTAAACCGCTTCCTGATAAATACCACTCGCTATTATAAATATAATCCATTTTGCATACATTAGATGTATAGCTTTGTTGGGGAAACCTCTGGTGAGCTTTCAGGTTTCAGGAAAAACCTTTGGTTATATACGATATCATGCAGGAAATGTAAAAAGTTATAGTACAACCGGTATATATAATTATGTTGGTTTCTTGGTACCATGGGGGAAAAGAGAGGGTCGCAAGCTATAGTTCGCGTCGGTGAATAAAATTCCATCTCCATTATGGAACTTACTCCAACCATGCCAACTGAAGGGTTGTTTCGCTCATTTATATATTTAGATTAGTTTGTATTGATCTTTCTCAACGAAATACAAACGTTGACCCATATGGGTTGTATACAGTTGCATGATGGTGCAGGGCAATGCATAATTATGAACGCTATTTAATACAATCAAAATAAAGTTCTAAATAATTATAAATCTTATATGGCCCACATTATTACATTATAATACTGGCTTTCCCTGAAAACATGTTATGACTGCTTATGCAGAATTACCTATTTTAACATTTACATTACTGCCTGGACAAAAAAAACATCCCTAATATATGTGTATTTGTGTGTAGTCATGTGAGGAATGAGTCTACATCATACATTGTGAAAGTTTCCAGAGTGTCAGCTTTATCAAACACTACATAGGCCTTCACAGACGTCATACAAATACACACTGTCTTTCTAAAAAGTACTCCTTTTACTTGATACATTTTCTAGTTTAGCTTCACGATCTTACAACTGTTTAAATTTCACTTTCGACGTCTTGATCAAATGAGGAAGTTACTATATAGGCCTATATACAAAAGAATGTTCACAACCATATAATGGTTGTTTGGGGGGTTGTTAAAATTGAGGGTCATAATACTATGTGTATTTATTGTTAACCTTTAAGTTGTTTATATTATTTGTAAAATCAATGAGGGTACGTGCCCCCCCCCCCCCCCCCAAGTCAAGTGTCTACGACAGTGGTGGTTCTAAACCTAAAATGTAACAAAGAAACAAAGACATGCAGAGAATATAATCAAACATTAACAAACTAATTAGAGATACATACAAAAACAGTATGGTGCATGGGAGAGGGCCGCATGAGCCCAATTTACACTCCACATTTAATAAACCATAATAATAACTACCAAGCTAAAACAACGATAACACCCCAGAGTTAACGAAGACGAAATACATGTACAATATATGTACACTAGAGTGCTAATGGACATTAATGAAAATCAGAGTAACACATTCAGGAAATATGAATTATTCAACTCCTTGCATGAGTGCTAAATTGAATTAAAAGAATCGACTTGACCCAAGTATATAGTGACAATGTACTAGTTTATTAATAGACTATTTACCCCCTATACATGTGCAATGAGTCGAGTGTCTGTACAATGCATTCTACACTTAGCTATTGTGTATGTTATTAAACAAATGTGATTATATATAATACGGTTTCTTTATAGTGTAAAATGAAAACAATAATGAAGAATGTATATAATTATTGGTTATTATCTATGGGCTACCCTTTATTTCGTATAATGTTCATGAAATTTCAATTCAATTCAGTTCATTGAATACATAAGAGCAGATGGGTACTTTCAGTTGAGAATACAAATGGGTGAATATGCCTTTAAACGTAATTAATGATAGTAATCAAAAGTATATATATAAAATGTGAAAAGTATACTCACAAATCCGGGTAATATGCTGCTAAGCGATCTCTTCCATTTCCTTGCGCTATGTTTATCGTAATTTTCCTCCATGACAACAACAATATAGTCTAAGAACACACAAACTTGAAGTCTTTTTCCAAAGCTAGGCAAACCTCCGAAATTATTCGTAAAATTGTTTTAGGTAATAATATACTCTTGTTTTTTTCCGAAGTAAAGGAGCAACGCGAGATATAATGGATCACATATACAGACAGGATGCATGTGATATACTATCAACTCGCTGTGTTTATTAATGATGCGTCCGCTGCATGCGCTTATCCAAAACAAAATGCGGTCGTAGCCTATCGGAGTTAGGGACTTTCACACGAGTACTATAATTGACAGTCTTTGACAATCGGTCTGGGACCGGTGCACGCGCTGACACAGAAACGGGCATGTATCCAC
>JBAMJV010011592.1:0-43564 GCA_037951105.1 Echinarachnius parma
GTTTACAAACAATAATTAGGAATACAAGTCGATTGTGTAATCAATTGTTCGGGGGAAACTAATAAAGATGCCTTCATAATGATCTGACAACACCTCAAAACTGACTCTAAATTCGTTAGCGTTCATGATTCAAAGTAATACTACATTATGAATATGGAAAATACTGCTGAAAACTGCTTGTCTACTAAAAAATCGCCAATGTGGTAAAATGAGAGTCGTATACAGCCTAGCTTTCGATACTAGCATAATACTATATTATGTTAGAACAAGAACCACATCATTGAAACGCATTATATTATGATTTCTTTTCAGATGATGCTTCTGTACAATACATCAATTTATTCTATAACGTTTATAAGTAAACCAAATAATGAACTTCGATAGCCAATGCTGATACCTAACAAGTGGAAATGATGATTTTGTTTATTCGATAAAGAGAATTAGTTTTTCAAAAATAGTTCCTGTCCGTTACGTATGACTTGAAATTACGTACTGTTAGCGTTGTGTCCATCGATGTAGTTGAAGAGGCGATTGAATCCCTGATCGACAGCGGACTCGTACTCCATGCTCATCACTTCGGTGCTCACCCACTTGGAGCCTCGTACTGTCTCTCTTCATAGTCCTAGAAATCAAGATCAGATGTTATCAGTTATAACATTTTAATGGTATAATACTGGTTACTAGTAAATTAATATCTAATCAAAATTAATCTTCGACACCAATCTAGCACAGTATTGTACATTCCTGCTCTCATATTCCTTGTAAACTATAATATATTCAAAAAATAAACAATACTCGAAATTAAATAGAATTCATCCACTTTGGTCTATTTAGTAACACAAAAATATAAACTTCATGATTTCATCGTCTCGAATTAGTTAATGATAATACGCTGACATAAGCTACTAGTATAATAAAGAGCAATTAAATAATGTACGAACAAATATGCATCATACAACGGTGGAAAAAAAATTACGATGTTCCCACACCGGGAATCGAACCCGGGCCACGGCGGTGAGAGCGCCGGATCCTAACCACTAGACCATATGGGATTGCGCATGCACTGATGATTCTGCTGCCGATAGATACGTGTGTGGAATGCATGATCCGGTTGCGCTATGATCTGTTGGACAGTTCGGACCGCCATGACGCCATCGATATCAATAGATCAATATCAGTAGATAGCGCATCGCCAGACCCATCAGCCTTCAACATTCGCCATCTGTGTACACTCAGATCATGATGATTTCATCATTATCAAAACATGCAAGAGTGGGGTTGATTCCACATAATTATGTAACAGTACTATCAGGCAAAACAATAAGTCTCAAACCATTTGGTTCGACAAAATGTTCGATGGGAATGAGTGGGAGGTGAGAAGGGGAGAACCTAAGAAGGAGGAGAAGGACAAGGAGAAGAAGTAACATAAGAAGAGATGGGGGAGTGGTGAGTTCGTGTCACCTAGGTCCTCTGCAGAATGTTGGCTCCGTATGACCATGTATGAGAAGTTGTGAGGAGGAGGAGGAGGTAAAGGAGGGGTAGAGGAGGAGATAGCCATGGTAGCGGAGGATGACGTTGAGGAGAAGGAGGATGAGAAGGAGGAGAAGGAGGAGGATAAGCATCTAGAAGGGAATCATTCTTACCTCTGTTTCCTGAAGGGTGGTGAACTCGGGACACTCCAATCCGTGGCAGAACTTCGGCACGGATGCGACAACCGGAAGTGACGCAGCCACCTGGTGGGCGATCTTGGCCGAGAAGCAGATCTGTGCCAAAGCCAGAAGCAAAACTGAGCTCAAAAGACGTGCCATATTTCGTTGTAGTTTTCTTTTAGAAATTAATTGAACAATATAACCAGGCTTCCTTTTCTTCTAGCTGCTCTTTAGACCGTTGGCTTGTTGGTGTCGTTGTGGTAAAGTGATTTCGTTAGCCGGGAACCACCGACATTTATAGGGTTTCACTGTTGACCGATCTAGATTATACTATGCAAATGAAGATACGCATAATTATACAACCGTTTTTTGTTTGTCATGGCGTACGTACTCTGAACTCAGGGTATGTGTGGATCGAGGAATAAAAAACAAAAACAAACTCAACCCATTTCACAAACGATAGGATGAATAAAACAAACTTTAACTGTTAACAAGGGGAACGCATGTCGACCTAAGTTATTGTTTGTATTTAATTAGGTAACTTGTTGCGTTTGTTGATTCGGGTATAAGTAAAAAATGTTGCACGTTGTATCCCATATCATGTTTTATAACCTTGTTTAATTTGTATGTTGACTTAAAACAGCAAAACATTCAAAGTATTGTTTAATATCATTGTCATTATATACATTTTAAAATGGAGACCAAGTCTAAGAAAATATACAAGTTTACCATGTTTACTGTTATGTGTGTTATAAATACTACGATAATAGGGAATAATTCGGAAAAGTAAAAAGTATATAATTTTCGGGTACCATAGATTGTGAAGACCCTAGCTTTTTTTCCGGCTTGCCAGGTGTAATGGGGAAGATGGTATTTGGGCAAAACACCTCAGACCCTGTGCCCCTACGCCCATGCGAATAAAGCCCGGCGCAGACAGAGCCGACTCGACCCGACCCGATCCGACTGGTTTTCAGTCAGACTAGAGTCAGTTTCGCTCAGTTGGAACCGATCCAACATGATGAATCGGTCATGAATGACCTCCGACTGGCACTTGAATGGCGAAACCGGAGTCCCGAGGCAACGCATACTGAGTTAATCAGACTGAAAACCAGTCGGATCGGGTCGAGTCGGCCCTGTCTGCGCCGGGCATAAGTTATACAAGTTGTCAAACTGTTGGTGTGACGTTTTTATTTTCTACGTCATTATGTTAACTGTGTTGATCCCCATCCCCGTGTATAAACACAAAACGAATTGGGGCAATAAAAGAAACGATTTATATTTGTATTTCGGCGTATTTGTATTTTGGATTAAAGTGATAACATGAATATCCTGCACGTGGGTGAGCACAATGCTCTGTCTTATCCCATATAATCCAAAACTCACGAGTTTTGACATGCCTGCAACATTTCTTGTTACGGAATGAGCAACTTGTCACGCATTCATACACATGATCACCAAATTACGATAATAATTTGGTGAATTAGTGGTGCAGTTTTATCGAAACATTAACAACTAATTTTATTAGACATGTTAGTAATTTGTTGGGTTTATTTGGGGTTTGTTTGGCTTCATTTTAAATAAATTAAAGGTGATTCATTTTGTTCATACATAGCACACTTATTCACTATACTGTACAACATCTCACTTGCTTAGATTTGCAGGCATCAATCAAACACAACACGCATTTCATAATGTTTTATTCAGGTTTATTTACAATATTCATGTTTCCTTTTACAAGCAAATGCAATGAACAATGTTAAACAAATTTACAAAATAAAACGTAAAACAATAAATGAGGTTACCGTCGGAATATTCCTCTCTAAACTTTTATGTAAGTTTTCTACATAATAGGCTTGGCGAATAAAATATACGAATTTATTTGTTCCTGTATTATAAGGAGAAAGGAGTACAATAACATCAACCGTTTCATTCTATGATAATTTTAGAAAAGGACTTCCAAGAACATGTCAAGTGATCAGAACCGACAATAAAATGTAATTCTGAAAGACTACTGAATTAGTTTAACTAAACTTTACATGAAACTATAATGATAAGTTTGTTTTATCAACTTGATACAAACAATTGATATTTCATACAAATTATCGACATGATCGATTTTGAACAAAACTCATAAAAATGGCGCATGGAAGTCAATTTAATAATTTGTTCAACATGTTTAAGTCTTGTTTCTCAACCTAACACATTCAAGATATTAGATTCTACTTTGAAGCCCAACGCACACAGAGCCGACTCGAGCCGATCCGACTTGTTTTCAGTTGGATCAGCTCAGTATGCGATGCCTCAGCGGGACTCGGATTTGGCAAGTCAGGAGCCAGTATGAGGTCATTCGAGACCGATCCAACGTATTGAATCGGCTCCGACTGAGTGAAACCATGGATAGTACTAGTACTATCCATGGTGAAACCAACTCTAACCTGACTGAAGATCCGTCGGGTCGGATCGAGTCGGCTCTGTGTGCGCTGGGCTTAACATGCATTCTCCTTTGACCACACGCCGAATGTTTTTTGACCTGTACTAATCGGATTGACAATGTATTGATTATTATTCAAATAATTAGCCGATGCTACCTCAAGTGACCTTATAAATAACGATAATAAATAATATAGCATTGCACATAGGCTTTATAAATTTGCGATATTAAGTATTGGTTATCATCGATACACCAAACTTCGTTCCGTCTGTCTGTGTACGTGAATGGGCTATCGTATGAAGAACTTGCAAAAGACATTTTAATGGTGATGGTCCTTAAAGTTTGGTATAAGAGCTGAAAACTTAAGCTGATAACTTATAAAGTCATTTTAAAAAAGTAACTTTTGTATAAATAATGTTAATAAACTATACATTGCTTTAGTTATCAGCGATAAACCAAACTTCGTTCCGTCTGTCTGTGTATGTGAATGGGCTATCGTACCCAGCGGAATAGTAGAAAGACCTGTCGTAGGAATGGAGGCGGTCCAGGGACTGGGCCAGCATGGCGGCGTGGTATTTGTAGTCCGGCCCCGATGCAAAACCATCAAATGTACTGCATGCAAAAATAAAATGGTAACAAATTAGGGACAAAGAAAGTTCATTGCAAGATTATTACAAAAACGTAATCAAATTCAGTTTTGTTTTTCAGTTACTCTTTCTTTTCCAGCACATTTATTTCTCAATTTGTTTGCCAAAATGTTGAAAGTTACAAAGAACATTATTTTAACAACAAAAAGTCACGTATAAAACATTGAATTCTTAGAAATGGTAATACAGTTTAGTTATGTTTTGTTTTAATACATGTACTATAAACGGAGTTGATGATGTATACGGAGGGTATGATATATAAATATATAAATGACAAATGGTCTTATTGGTTTAGATAAATAATAATTCGTTTCATTATGCTAATATTAATGTTGCATGGGTATCAAATTAAATGTATGCTTGAACTTACCGGACGTATGCCCTGTGTGGCGGAAGTGTCATGAAGAATACTTCCGGGTTATTGGGAGCAGGCGGGTCACTCTGGAGGTCAAAGGGCATGAAGAATGAGACGGTGAAGCTGGTCATGCGCATGGGACCAACGCTGTTGTCCACCACACGGGTAGCCACGGGCGCCGTCATATCGATCTTCGCGTCTGTAAAAAGATGAACATAACAAAGAAAAACAAATTATGATTCGACGATTATAAAACAACTAAAATAAAGTAATAATTAATATTTTTGGAGCAGAAAAAAGAAAAATATTATTATCAAGAGATCCTTCTGAATGATATGTTAAATTGTCATAGACAAAGAAAACTGCACTTCGTGGAAAAAGAGAAAATTGCTGCCAAATTGTATCATGTAATTCTCATGTAGGCTATCACCCATAGCCCATTGATTTTGACTTCAATCGAAAATCGTTTCTGAACGCTTATCAACTTTAAATTATTTCCATGATAAGTAGGACATTTGACAAATCAGAGTCCATTTGATCCTCCTGTTACATTAAGACAAACAACACGGTGTAAGAGCAGTGTGAGTACTCCCAGTGATTTTGTGTAATGTTGACAATTTAATAAAGCTAATATTGATCACTTTAACTTACTGTTTGCATTATTGCCGGAGATGTATTCGAACAGCCGATCGAACCCGGTTCCGGTGGCGACTTCGTAAATCCTTCCTTCGACCACGGTGCTGACCCATGTAGAGCTCTCGTAGATCCTCTCCTCGAAATCCTGTTACCATGGAAATATGTAAAATTATAATGTAACATTTGAAGAGCTCACTTCCAAAAGGCGCTAAATCCACTTTCCATACAAATTGAGTTAACGACATTCTACATGTATAAGCTATTACGTAGCCACATTACGGAATCTACATTTTACGACAAATTACTCACTCAAAATTAAAACATAGAAAGTTAAATTTTCATATTCCCATAGGCACGTGACCAAAGTTGGGCAAACAAACCTGTTTTCCTCGAAAGTTGAAAAAGTGGATATAGCGACTTTTGGATGAAATCTCTTCATTTTTTCAGCAAATATTATAATCGTTTGATTACGCATCTTTCATATAAATCTACTCATGTAAGCATGGTAAGACAGCCAGTATGGAATCACAATAATAATCGTATCCAACACATACCAACAACTTACAACGAATATAATCGAATAAAATGAATTATTATACATGAGTATGATTTATGATACAGATGAAAAGAGTTTTTTTGAGACGAGCTTAATTTCAATTCTGAAGTTTGTATAGTCCAGTCATGATAATGGTCATGATGCCTATCATTCATTTTAGTTTCATCATTCAATCTTCATCAAAATTTGCCAAATCCCACTCCAGAAGATCTTAAAACTCTTCCTCCGTAGAAATCTCCTAAAATCCTTTCTTCGTCACCTGCATGTTCATAGAAATTCCTAGGACCCTTATTTCCCAGAACTTTCTAAAAACCCTTTCCCCATTGTCTAAGTTAGCACTCCTTTCTCGCTCTATTGGTTATATCCACAATCTCTTCTCGTTCGTATATACAAATGCATTCTTTAAACAAATTTTGTAATATAAAACAATGTCACATCGACATAATAATTATGTATCACCTCATTTGAATCGATGACGGTGAATTTCGGGCAATCGAGACCCTTGCAGAAGTCAGGCAAGCTGCTATCCTGACCCAAGGCGTATGGAAGGCACGTGGCGAGCAGAGCAAGAAGGACGTAATAGCCAGTCATCTTGATCGAGTTGATGGATCTGCAAAATGTAATGGTAGAAATGTAATGAAGACATCAAGTACTTCATTTTGCAGAAGATTTTCCACATAATATTTAGGACTTGGTTGTCTTACTGTGATATATTTCAGATCAACAGAATAATATCCGAAATAATGCTCTTTTATATCACCTTTTATATGTTTATAATGCATATGGTAATGTTTTTTCTTGTAAAAAATAAAGTCATTATAATAGTATTATATCGAAATATTACTACTATCAATGAATATACTACAAATTTGAAAATTACCTTGTAAACTCAGATACAATTTCTTCGTCGAATATGTGATGAAAGCTGTGACGAGAGCTGTTTCTTCTTCAGTTTTGATAACGGACGAGGTTGTGTCAAGATCTTCTTCTTCTTCTTCTACTTCAGTGTTTAATAACAGACGAAGATATGGCTATGAAACTTGCAGGCATCCACGTTATTTTTATAGGCTTTCGGATGCTATAGAAATTACGCAACATCCACACATTGCATAATTATAATATCTTAATTTAATGTTTGTCATATTATCAAGGACTCCAAAACCCAGTGTTACGTCTGTTATAAGTTATTATTCTTTTGTCTTTCTCTTAAAAATACCATAATCTTTAAATCCGCTTAAAAATACTTGCTTAGTTGTAATGCAGTCATGCTTATGCAACCTACTTAATAGGAATTATAATCCTAAAATCCTCTTAAAATGTATCCCATTAGTACACACACGTGTGTCGTACGCATCTCTCGACAAAATATAATCGTGCACGAAAGAGATTTTGAAAACAAAGCAAATGATAGCCTCTATATAAGTTAACATGGTTATTATAAGTTGTGTAAGATATGATATTCATTATAAACATCCATCAGACCTCTATTAATTTGATTCAATTAATTCAATGTAATATGTATGAATTATGAACATGACATTATTTTACGCTAAATTAATTCATAATTGACATTCTAATAGGCGTTTTAGGTATTGGATGACAGTATTCTGTTACACGTTTCCTTTTCATATTTGTATTTCCCCATCCAAATAATTACTTACTTGAGACGTCAAGACTCAGAAAAGAAAACATCTTCAATGATTGTTGTTTGCATATTTTGCATATAAATGTATAATGGTTGTTCTTGTTTTGGATATACAACAGTTTTATAAAAACGGAAAACAACTGGATTAATATACCGTATGAATTAACCTAACTAAAATGTCAAACATTTAGTTGCCCGGTTGGTTATTTATTCTTTATTTTTTATGTTTATTTGTAAGTTTGCAGAACTTGATATATGTATTTAGTAGGTTTGGGATCGCCCGTCATCATCCCCATCCGATAGACGCAACCTTTAACGGTTAGTAATTAACCCGGGCCAATTATATGCAATGGTGAAACCAGGGGGTTGATAGTGTTGCCGTCTGTATATATGAAACGCGGAGGCGCTGCCTTTAAAAAACAAAACAACGAAATTTTTTGTATTTTGTCTGTAGTTATTTTGCCAGGCATAGGTACAAGTAGGTAATTAGGGATAAAATCCAATATGGAGAAATGTGAGCTTTCTCTCCCCCCCCCCCCCCCCCCCCCCCCACCGCCTCCATCCGTGACATCACTGTTGGTACGTTATTCAACATAATTTGTTATACAACAAAGTGATGTAAGCATGTCTTTTTAATCGAATTTTGGCAAATACGCGAGAAAACACATGTTACTAGCTCATAGTCAAACTACTATCACGAATTTTGATAAAGCACCGTACTGTCTTAGGAAAGATATCAGGCAAATTTGTTTACCAAGACAGTAAAAAAACGGTTGTTTAAACCGTTTATAAACATAAATTACGCCACAATTTACAAACAACGCGAGGCAAAACACGTGGAGGGTCATTTACACTCTATAGTAATTGTAACTCGGATGATTATTATAAAGGTCATCATCTTTGAACAGTACTGTTCTAACACGAGGCAAGCGTTGGATGTCGGATTATCATTAGAGTGACCAGATAGTCATCACATGGTACTACACGAGTGTGTTACAATCTCCTGCCAAATAAATACAATACTGTTATGTTTATTATTACTATTATTATGATTACTTTTATTATTATAATCATTATTATATATGATCACTATTATTAGTATCATTATATCTACCTATCTATCTAGCTATCTATCTAGCCTATGTCTAGACTATCCACTGCAGAAGGAAGGGCTGCCTCTTCATCACCATGCCATTTTCTTCTTTCTTCAAGATTCAAGATTCAAAAAGAGTTTATTCAATCAAATGATTAGCAGCCAAAGGCTGAATTGCACATTTGTTACATTTAAAGATATACAAGATAATTAAATTATTGAAAATAAATACATACAAACAAATTGCAAAGTGCAAGTTACATAACCAATGGTTAATGTTATAAGTTTAAAAAGTTTAGAAAGTAATGAGTGGGCATTCTCGTGGTGTTGGGCACACATGTCCAGGAGGTGGGCCCCTTCCCCTTCAAAAAAACAAACAAACATCAAACGACCCCCCTGTAACTATCGATTGCTGAAAGCAATACAAAAGGGGATCATGCAAACTTTGCTAAACATCAACAAACAAAACACACACTCAAGCACCCACTCACATCGGTGCACTAGGGCCATTCTTTGAAAAGTGAAACTTTTTCGGAAAAATTGAAGTTTTATTTTTCTGTAGTTTTGTTCCATTTTCAGAATGATCCATGTGTAAAGTTTCATGAAATACATGATTTGAAGTTTAAAATGAAACTTTTTTACTCATTTGCATAAATTTACATATTTCAATATTTTTCTAATAATCATAATTCAGAAAATAATCAAGATATCAAAAGGATAATTAGCAAGCTCATTCTTCTCACTTTCCTGTACAGGTTGATACCAACTTTGTAAAAATTCAACCTTTCATTCTTTTCTTAACCCGATATTATAAAATTCCCATTTTCCCATTCATATTGTACATGTCACACACGTGACCAACCCAAAATGTCACACACGTGACCAGACGTTGCCACATAATTAAGTACTATAAAAAAAAAAGGTTTGATATACTTCTCATTCATTGCTATTGTTGTACTTACAAATGTATAGTACTTCTCTGGTAATAAGATGAACATTATAGCTATTCATATTTTAAAGAATTTTCCAAATGAAATTTAGTTATGAAAAAAGCGCTCCGTGCGAAGTCACACACGTGACCCATGCCATTTGATCTCTGACATTGAGTTACGTAATCCTTATACAATCTTTTGTGTTAAGTTTGAAAGACTACATCATATTCAAGTCACATATGAAGTATAAAATCATTATAGTCTCATACTTACTGAAATATAAGCATCCCATTTCAAAATTTGTCATGTTTTGGGTCACACACGTGACCAAGAATGGCCCACTAGCGCAAACTGTGATCAATTTATATACTAGTACATGTAACTGACTACTGAGTTGAAAATAATTTGGAGAACAAAATAAATGTATAATTTGTCTCTGAGGCACTTTTCCGCGGCCGAGGGCCTAGCGCCTGGTAAACGTAGACTAGTCTGTTCAACGTGACGTCACATCATTTATACGGCTGTACATTTCTCAAAATGGGGAAGACGATTATTGCTGAAAATGACGTCCAAAAGACGATTGTGAAGCTAATTGACAAGAGTGGTGTTGTGATAGGACTCATAGTTGGAAAGGTAAGAGAACATTACATGTATATTACACGCTATTACAGAAATAAGACGCGATTTCTACCCTTGCTGTCATCAGAATATTTATTGTTTAGTCCCACCCGTTATGATCTGTGTGTGAATTGACCGGTATACGAAAATGAACGTGTGCTCATTTTAAATCTAAAATTAAAAATATTAATTATCATCTACACATTCACATGAACTGTGGCTTTAATTGCTATTTTAAAATGTTGACGTATCATTACATACTGCACAGGCTCATGGATATTTAGCAAATTTATGCCGACAGTGAAAATAACAAATAAACAATGTCAAAAAGGCCATGAAAGCCACATCTCACATAGCCCGCTGTCCCATTCATTGTGTATTCCCATTATATCGCTTCGCCGAGCGCCGGTACAGCCGAAGTGCGCTTGCGCATGAAAATCATATGAATATTTATGAGGCTCGCCCCACGCACACGTGCCAGAGCGCTCCACTGTGCATGCACAAAAAAGTACGACGATAGCTACTGTATATCGGGACTGAAAAACCATGCATAATGTCCATGTCAACAACTTAATCAACACTCGCACACAAGAAAAAAGGTATGAAACGATCGATAAAAGTATGTAGAATTCAGATAAATTATCATCATTCACATACAAAATTTTCGAAATATCGAAAACTTACCTTATAAACGGCATCCCGAATAGCTCAAAATCCATTTTGGCGAAAAACAGCAGGTGAAAAAGACCTTCTTTCACAAGATTTTGTCCAAAGAGTCACGTATCGAATTTGGTATCAACGTGTAGAATGGGCGTTCAGAAAGCCAATGACGTAAGCATCGAAATGAATTGTGGGAAGAGAATGCAGCGAAAAGGGTAAACCCTGTGCTATGTCCAGTCCGATACCGCTCCGATACCACATTTTCATGGCATGCATAATCGACCCAGAAGCCAGCCAAGTCTCGTAATGAGATGCGTGCGCACGCGATCAATGACGTCATGCATACATTATCGTTCGCGAAAGGTACCGCTCGCTGGCTATGTGCATCTACTAGTAAATTGGTCCAGTAACTGGACCATTTACACGCAACATATAGGAAAGTTTGTTAGCATCGACATACCTAGCTGATGCCATCTACCGACAAAAAATCGCGCAGGAAGCTCTTCTTGAATACTAGTGCCATAGAGCTGCATGTAGTATTCAGACGCGTCCGTTTGCGCTCTCGATCCCGGAGTGTTCGCTTCGCCGCCTGCCTCCCTAGCCGCGGCGCGCCGCCGCGACGAAACACGTGTTATTCTATGAGAGACCGATCTTCTTTGCGATGGGATTTTATAGCGCGGGGTGGGCGTGCACGCTTCGGACGTAATAATCGAGATATGAAGGGCATATTTACTCAAAATACACGTTTACTAAAGAGTCTCCTTTTAAAAATTTGAATAGTTTACCTTCCGATTTCATTAAGTCAAGTGTGATCAAATTCATCAAAACTTGAAATGATATAAATATGAACGATGATGATCAGACTCAAATTAATAAAATCCGAATGTAAACTATTCCTAGTCTTAAACTGAGACTATTTAGCAAATTTGTATTTTGAGCAAATAGGCCCTTCATCAGGGTTCATACTTTGTGTACATGCGGACCACGTTTCAGGGTGTGCAGCACTGCAGCAACTACTCATTTTTTCCAGAGAAAAGGAGCTCAAATGCTACAATACGGAATCCAAACCACAACAAAAACAGCATATTTGGTAAGCATAGTAGTTTAACTTTATTAATTATTAGAAATGTACATGAACAAACATGTTCAAGACCCAAATAACAACACAAACTTCTTGGACGGGCTTGAACATGTTGTCAAATATGGAGTACGTATAACCAATGCTAATTGACCTACATGTATGTGTGATGAAAGCGATAGATTTGTCGATTTAATTTTCTGAGTGATTGTCAATCAATGACAATGACCATGACTCGGCATGACATGTCATGGCTGCATGTCAATAATTGAAGCAACTAACAACGTCAACGGTCGACTGTCAACGACAACGTGTTACTATTTGTAAAAATAATAAGAGTTTAAGACGATGCATTGTGTGACTTCACTTGGTCTTCCCAAGGTTAACTTTTGGTTGGACTTGGTTAATGGTTGGAGCTTCTTCTTCCATTACTGAAGATTATTAAATGCACTACCATGTGTTGCACAGCACACAGACAGACTATTAGTCGACAATGAATGTAAACAAAATCAAACAAAACAAACAAAGGCTTGACAAGTCACAGTTGGGCTTCACGCCCGCGCAACAATCTGATTTAATTTTCGACCCAAGAACAAGTCAAGTGAGAATAAATCATGTTTACAAATAATACTTTGCTTGTTAAGTGAAAGGGGTGACTCGATGGCTAATGACTCGACTTAAATAAAATATTATTTAAATGCATCTTTTTTTTCTTTTACAAATTCTAGATAAGCTTGGTTGTTTTCAATCTAATATTTGTCTTTATTGTTTTTATAATTATATTGCAGTGCTCTTCGCAGAAAGATGCTGCGCTTCACCTTATACCAACACCTTCTGAACAAGCGGTGCAAGAGGACAATGATGTGAACCCTACCTCAGTGGATGCGTTCTGTGAACAATGGATTGCCGAACACGCCAGACAAGTAAGTTCACTTTATAATGCCTGCATCTGCAATGTAAGGCCATGAAAAATAAATTGTTGGATTGGCGTAACCCGCCCGACCCTAAAAATACCGGCGCTAATGCACGCCGACCCTAGAAGTTTTTTCTGAATTTTATTTTATTTTTTTTTAAATAAAAAAAATAAATAAAAAAATAAAAAATTGCAATAGAATTTGGAATTTCGATGTGTTATGTGTGTGTTTTTGTGTATTTGTGCTGACAAAAAAAAAAAAAAAAAAAAAAATCCTGACCGAGCTACCCTAATTTTTGGTTGCCCGTTACGCCAATCAAACAATTTTGTTTGTTTGGCCTTACTGGGGCTTTTTCATGAAAGGGTCATAGCTAGATCCTAGATGTATGTTGTCTTGCGCGGAGCTGTGGTGCAATTATCTTTGCGTTTCACACAGAGCATCGATAGCCGTTGGAAATTCAAAAGCTTTAGGCTCTGAACATGACGATAATTACACCCTAGCTCCACGCAAGCCCCTGGTCAACTACAACTATGTTACAAGTATAGCCATGGCTACAGTAGTGTACACACACCATGCATGTATTGGCAGTTGATATCAAACGCCAACCATGCATTGTCTAGATGTGTTGCCTACGACACACAACAGAATCATAAGGGTGGGACCAAAGCTTGACATGCGCTCTTTATAATCTGGAATCAATTTTTGCAGACTTCTCTTGAACAGAAAGAGCAAATTAACCTACTACTTTGTTTTGTATCATTAATTGACATGTTTACCCTACACAGGTGAGCTGCATGCTGCCAGGAGGCATAGGGGTCATTGGAGTCTTCTACGTTTGCCCGCCAGACCAGGCCAACCAGGGCGGGACCAAAGCGAGGCAGGCCCTCTTTGCCATTCACAAGCTCCTGTCGAAGAGGCAGCTGCTGACATCTGATCAGGGGCAGGACACGCTGGAATGGAGCATGCTGCACATCTGCAAGTCAACCAGAAAGTATCCTTTCCCACAGCAGTTATGATTGTACTTTGCAAATAACTATATTTGTGTGAATTGATTTAAATTGACATTGGAATCATGATTCAAACTAATTAATTCAATTGAGATTGTTTTAAACAGTGATTTTGGGGGGTTAACATTTTGACTTAAAATCTTGACTTAAAAAAAGAGAAGATAGATAATATTACCAACCCCAATTGTTGGTGTTGCAAAGAGCCAAGAGGATAATAATGACATTGACTTGTCCGAGTCTGTGGAATGTTGATAAGTTATCATATCGATCCTATGGTTGAATCCTTAACCATTATTCTTGCAGAACTTCATGCAAAACTGTCAATGTCTTGGATCACAAGGTAAGCATACTATTGTTGTTCAAGTTATGGATTCAAAGATCTATACTTCCGAGCGAGATTTATGATGTTTAAATCTGTTAAATAATGCACCAAATTAGTATTTTGTTCACATCCTTTAAATTTGGGACCAACAAATTTCAGATAAGATTCATGTAAATTTGAAGAATTTTTGTTTGCCTGACTGTTCCATGAGGGAAAATTATTTGAAGCTCTGTATGAATGATTCAGAAAGTTTTCCACTATCAAAAAGTTAATTTGTAAAAGTTGGGCTTCCTTTTACAGTCAAGGCAGTCTGAGTGGCCACCTGCCTCTAGGTCCCCCGTCTACAGTAGCCACTTATATTTGTTTCCCTTGGTGGTCACCATACACAAACTAAATCATAAATGGAAAACATACTCGTCTTTCCGACAGAGCACAGCTAGACCAGCAGAGCTCAAGTACCAGACAAGTAGTCACAAGTGGTCCACCATCAAGAGCACCCTTCACCTGAATGTGGGAATCCTGTTACCTTCAGCCATGGAAGATTGCAGCCACTATAGTAAACAACTCACAGTGAGTAGGATGGTGATGATGATGATGGAGATGATGATCTGCCCTCCCAAGGAAAAAAGCAGTATCTGACATTTTTGTTGATTTTCACTTTTTTGTAGAAAAATACTCAATAAACAATGCTCTTTCATGTGATACATTCAGTTTTCTGAAAAAAATTTGGAAACACCATTTTTTCCCAACCCTCAAACGCAGTATCTACAGTCAACCTCCACTTTCCCCAAGGAAAAAAGCAGTATCTACACAGCTAGTCTCGCCACAAGACAAACCAATTATTTATAAGCAGACAATATGAATAATGCGCATTTATAATAATTATATCTTGTATGACCAAATTTCACTACTTATATGAATTGCGAAGCACCAAATATTGAAGCAAATTTAACATATAAGTGCATTTTGCAATACGACCAACATTCTTCTATAAAGCGCAGAGTTTGTGACAAAGGCTATTCAAGTATGCATGAAAGTGCGTGTACCTCTGCCACATTCACACAATGCACAGACTGACTGCGCACGGCATATGATGCTGTGCATGCAGTGTGTTAATGGCATGTGATTTTAACGCATACATACATGCAATTGAGTCATGTATGTACAGTAATGCAGTCCTAATCTTCTACTAAATTAAGCTCTTCACTGCCAGCATGGATTAGTAAGAATTGTTTTATCCATAACATAAGGCATAATTCATCACCCTCCAAATTTCTATGTAGATACTGCGTTTTTGCTTGGGGAAATCGATCACGCACCGTGTTGGGAGCATGTAACATGCATTATTCCATATTTAAAGTAACTTAAGACTTGATAAGAGAGGGCGCTATTTATCATTTCAAAGTTTTGTTTTAACTCTAACTTATACACTTTTATAACAAATGTATAAACAATAATTTTTGCATGGTTAATGAATACAATTCATGCTTCGTATTTTCTTTCATTTCGGAAATATGGGCCAATAAGTCCCTTTTTAAAGAAAAGTGTGACTCGCCTAGAGAGGGCGCTTTTTAATTAATCAAACTTTTTTCCCTTTAAAGTATGTTAATAGTACATACAGAATATATCCGAAACATTTTCGATTGTTTTATCCATAACATAAGGCATAATTTAACACCCTCCGAATTTCTATGTAGATACTGCTTTTTTCCTTGGGGAAATCGGTCACGAACCATGGATTTTCCCAAAGTATCTACATTTTCATGAAAATCTCAAAATTAAATGGAAAATTCAATTGTTCATGTATGAAGAAAAATAGACACCTATATAGCCTTTAATCACACACTTAAGATATCTTCACAAGTTTATTATTTCCGAGCGGCTGTGGCAAAAACACAAAAGGGTCAATATCTCAGTTTCTAGAAAACGCTGAATCGTGTAGATACTGCCTTTTTCCTTGGGACGGCAGTGATGATGATGATGATGATGATGATGATGATGATGATGATGATGATGATCACAATGACGATGATGACGACTACGATGATGATGATGATGGTACTGAGGAGGAGGAGGGGGGGTGATGGTTGTGATGGTGGTGGTGATGATGATGATGATGCTGCTGATGATGATGATGATGATTGATAAATATGATGGTGATGATGGTGGATATGATTGAGATGATGAAGGTGATGTTTGTTATATTTCCTAATGCAAATGTAGTTATGATGATGTTGATACCTTTACTAAGGACCATTATAATTATGTTGGTGATGAAAGTAAGGAAAACTGTATTATTTTTGTTTTTTTCTGTAGACGAGGTTATCTCCCATCTTCAGGATGATTGACCGTGCGATAGCTCTGGTGGATGGTCAACTTAGAAGTGGTTCAGATGCATTGGAGTCTTCACAAGGAAAGGTAACATTGAATAAATTAACATTTTCTCCATTTAAAAAAATAAAATGTACAATATTTTGAAGCTACATCCCAAATAGAAAGAGGGGCTGCCCTGATTCTGATGTTCATAACATTTTAGCTCAAAGCTCGAGAAGTCACAGACAAATTAGAGCTTTTTATTTTTCAGGTGGCTTCTTATCAAGTGGTCTTGCATTTAATCCCTTCCCCTTGATATTCTAAAATTAGCATAGGCTTTGTGCAAAAACTCACCAGGTTGCTGTAAGCTACAGGTTAACAAGTAGTCTGAAAATGTTGAATGCATTACAGTGGCAGAATCAGTGGCAAAATCGTCCAAAGTCCCATTATTTTGTACACAGCTAATTAATTATAGGTTTTATGATTTGTGTCTTTGAATTCATTTGTTTATTGTTTTACTATTATGTTCTACACAGTACTTTACCAAAGATGAGTTCTATTTTTCTCATGTATTACTTATGTTATGCTTAAATGGATTGACTAATGTGTCTATTTGTTTATTCATGTAATTATTTCAATTCATATTTTGATGTATTGACATTTGATTTTGATTTTTTTTTTTGCGTAGAAAAAGACAGGGAAGAAAGGTGGTAGTAGCAGTGGTAATGATGGAGGGACACACACTATAGAACTCTTGACTGAAAAGGTAAGTTAGCGGAAACGGTCTTATATATCTACTCAGATGAACATCTTTGACTTGACTCGTATTTAAAACATCTTTATGCATTTTCTACTTATTGCTAAGTTTCATGAATAAAACATGTACATGTATTATATTGGCAAGTGGTGAACATGACTGTTTTAAAGATAGTTTGGATTTGTTAATAAGATTTGTGGTGTGATGGTGTGATCTCGCAAACAGGTTGTGCACGGTATGAAATACACACTTGCTCAGTGTTATACAGTGCACGCACAATCTAGCCTACCATATTTGCCGGTGTATAAACATTACTGCTTCCATTTATTAACCCCCAACTTTAGGTTGTCATTTTAAGGGGAGAAGTAACATTTTCTAGATGATCAAAATGTACTGGGGATCAGTGGAATATAATTAAACTAATATTTCTTGCTTTTTTCCCTATAAAAATAGCATTTCGTACAGTGCCCGCTAAATCCCCAGGCATGTCAATCTTTTAAAAAAGATGTTGGGAGATCTCCAAAATGCAATAATTACAGAAAATTTGTATTTTTGCATCATCTCTTCGTATCAACTTCATATAAGTAGTTGTTAAATACTCAAGTCTTACGCAGGAAATGAAGAGTCATTTTGATGCAATGAATTCAATCCATCTCGAGTTGTTGTTGTTGTAATTTAGTTCTTTTTGGCGATTAGTCAATATTGACTATTGTCGCCTCCTACGTTTCTTTCTTTTTATTTTGATGAATTTATATCATCAACAATTGTATTTAAGTATACATTTATTTTGTTTATTTCTTTTTCAAAACAAAAATAGGTAAATTTTTTTTAACATATCTTCCAAGACATGAAGAAAAAAGTGAGGCTTGAGCCACAAGAGCTGCATAGAGTAACTTTATTTCTTCTAGTCTTGTCTTCAGACTCTTCTCACTTGTTTTGATAGTATTGTTCAAACATTCAACATAAACACAACAATGTTATACTCGTATTTCCCCACAGAATGATATCATGAGTAAAACCAAGGATATGGACAGGACCACAGGGCAGGCACATGTTCACATCATGGGCACTATATCATCCAGAGCGTTTGTAGACCCCAAAGCAACAGTAGACGAAGCAGTACAGGTATGTCCAAGGTACAGTCAAACCTGTTTTTAGTGGCCACCTGTCTTTAGCAGCCAATTTGCGTAACTATATAATCATCATACAAAATTATGGAATCTGCTATAGGGCAAGTCCAAGGTATTTGTTCCCAAGGGGGTGAATTTTCATATTCACCCAATTGAGTGAAACTTGATGTCATTTTAAAGCTAAGATATTGAATTTTAATAATTTGAAAAAAAAAATTAAAAGCTTGTCTCCAATAAATAGTAATAATCAAATATATTTGCATAATATGTAACTCGTCGTAACACGCGGGACATCTGAATAAAAGACAAATTAAATCATATTTAAAATGCTTGTAATGATTCTTTACTTATTATTGGCTTGACCTGATGTCATTACCAGAAGGAAGTTGGATTATAATTTTCAGCTTGTTATCTCATTCAATATGCATATTAGATGCATTCCAAAATTAGCATGTCCCGCGCGTTACATTTTTACATCTTATTGTTTCGATTACTCGTTAATCAAAAGGTTTATTTTTCTGAAACTCTACAAAGTTCTAATTTACCTTGGGGGACATCCATAACATATCAACAAAAAGTTATCCCATTTACCTAATTTACATAAATCAATAATTAGATTTTGTAACACGCGGGACATTTTGTAACGCGCGGGACAATCTATACAGTAAAGCAATGGGTTTTTGAAAATCCTGTTTTGGCCTATTGGTTTATTTACGATCATTCCGTAACACGAGAGGATATTTGCCTGCCACTTAACAAGTTTTTTCTATAAAGTCTTGCGCAACTTTTGAGACCGAATTCATGACAAACATTTGTACCCTTACAAAGGCACATGACTTTTTGGAAGTGGAAGTCAATTTGGAAATTGCATAATTTTGTGATTTATGTACAATTCCAATGGAAAAAGTGTTTTTTCATAGGATTGATAAAAACTCAGTAATTTCTCATTTTAATCACTGCAGATAATTGATTTTAGGATAAAAATTGTTTGACAGTGGTGAATAATTGATTTCTTTCTTAAAAAGATGTAAAAATGGAAGTTGAAAAACAAAGAAATACATAAGAATTTCCCAAAACAAAGAAATACATAAAGAAAATATTCACTTTTGCAACTTTTGTTTTTAAATGTTGTTAGGAAATGTCATAAAGAACATTTATGCATAAGATGAGCATTTTCCAAGCACAAATTCTTGATATATCTATAATAAGGGCAAATTGGGGGGTGGGCCTATGTAAAACGCATGGTAGAAAAATGTCCCGCGTGTTACAATACAATCTTTTTTCAAATTGACCCTGTGTGAAACTCTAAAGTTTTGAGATGATGAAATTTCATATTCTGGTAGAGCACAAGATGCACATTAAGACCATACCAAGCATGTTTCGATATTGTATATAAATTCAGATGAATTCACATTCAAAGTCAAAGTTTAAAAATACCAACTTTCTCTGGTCCCGCGTGTTACGCTAGCAAAAAGTCGCATAAATTATTAATGCATGGGGGATTTCATTTTTTTTTTTTGGCGTTTGATAGAATTTGCTCTAAAGCATCTAAAATGTAAAACAAATTGGTGTTTCAATATTTGTTATAAGAGTCAGCTCTCTTTTTCGCTCTGATGTCCCACGCGTTACAGTTACAAAATAGCTTGGACTTGCCCTATAGCGGTCATCTGTCTCCAATGTTTCGCTGATTATTTGTAATAAGAATTCATTAAACGACAGATGCTGTTCTATTCTGGCGTACTATTCAACCTAGACTCAACTTTATAGTTTGCGTATATGTCATACAAAACAAAACTGTTTACAGTCACCACTTTTCTTCTTTCTATTAAGTATTCACCATCTATAGGCATATTAGGCAATAAATAGGATAGGGCTATTTCAAAAGAATTATGTAACATGTGTTACTGTCTAATTTTTCCCTCGATTGTAGGCTCCCCAGGAAATTAAAACTGTTTTGTATTATACAATTATGTTTATAACATTATATCACAACTAGATTATCACTATGTGTATACATTGGAGTGTATTTCTTTTTCTTTATTTACATGTATCAATCCTTTGATTCTCTGTCTTTTCAGGCCATTAAACAGGATCTAGTTAGAAGCATCCATGCAAGGTTCGACCTGCTGGCCAGTGAGCTGAGGCAGAGCAGTGGAGACGAGGAGATAAAGGAAGTAGATATAGGTACGTACGGAAAACAAAAACAAAGTAAGAATATTGATCTTGTATTAAAGTCCATTCGACACCGAACACCATATGGCATAAATTAAACTTGGGCTTCGGTGTATAGGGAATCCATGGTCTTCCACAATCAAAATGGTAGTCATTGCATTACACTAAGTCAGTTCTATAACATTGTGAGAATTTTAAATAATGATTTATTCCAAAGTACCAGTCTCATGGAATAAGCTGCCTCTTGAATTAATACCAATAGATTCCTTACATTTTCTTTGCTCATTTTTTCAAATTTTCTATCCTTAGATCCACCAGCAGTCATCGCCACACCGCACCGAATCTTGGCTAGGCTTAACAGCAGCCCTATCATGATATCTGACTAGAGATACATTTGCCAAGGCGTTCTAAGATAGTAGCAAAGAATTACAATGATGAGCTGTGATTTTGCAAGAATCTGTGTTGGTTTTGAAGATCAATTTCAAAAGTCTAACTTCATAAACATGTATTTATACTTTGTATTTCCATTTTTCTTTCATTAGACCCACCAGCAGTCATCGCCACACCACGTCGCATCCTAGCCAGACTCCATGGCAGCCCTATTGTCGTGTCTGACTATGCATTCGCTGAGGAGCAGGCGGTTGAAATAGCGGAGAGGATGTCCGAGCTGCTCAATGTTGAGCCTAAGTTCATATACATCTATTTATACTTTGTATTTCCATTTTTCTTTCGTTAGACCCACCAGCCGTCATTGCCACCCCACGTCGCATCCTAGCCAGACTCCATGGCAGCCCTATTGTCGTGTCTGACTATGCATTCGCTGAGGAGCAGGCGGTTGAAATAGCGGAGAGGATGTCCGAGCTGCTCAATGTTGAGCCTAAGTTCATATACATCTATTTATACTTTGTATTTCCATTTTTCTTTCGTTAGACCCACCAGCCGTCATTGCCACCCCACGTCGCATCCTAGCCAGACTCCATGGCAGCCCTATTGTCGTGTCTGACTATGCATTCGCTGAGGAGCAGGCGGTTGAAATAGCGGAGAGGATGTCCGAGCTGCTCAATGTTGAGCCTAAGTTCATATACATCTATTTATACTTTGTATTTCCATTTTTCTTTCGTTAGACCCACCAGCCGTCATTGCCACCCCACGTCGCATCCTAGCCAGACTCCATGGCAGCCCTATTGTCGTGTCTGACTATGCATTCGCTGAGGAGCAGGCGGTTGAAATAGCGGAGAGGATGTCCGAGCTGCTCAATGTTGAGCCTAAGTTCATATACATCTATTTATACTTTGTATTTCCATTTTTCTTTCGTTAGACCCACCAGCCGTCATTGCCACCCCACGTCGCATCCTAGCCAGACTCCATGGCAGCCCTATTGTCGTGTCTGACTATGCATTCGCTGAGGAGCAGGCGGTTGAAATAGCGGAGAGGATGTCCGAGCTGCTCAATGTTGAGCCTAAGTTCATATACATCTATTTATACTTTGTATTTCCATTTTTCTTTCGTTAGACCCACCAGCCGTCATTGCCACCCCACGTCGCATCCTAGCCAGACTCCATGGCAGCCCTATTGTCGTGTCTGACTATGCATTCGCTGAGGAGCAGGCGGTTGAAATAGCGGAGAGGATGTCTGAACTGCTCAACGTCGAGCTCATGGAAGAGGACCTGGATCTGGAAACAGAAGCCCTCCCTGGTAAATAGTGATCTCTTTTTATTTGCTGCTCTCAATCCAGGTGTAGTAAATGGGTACTAAATGGGGAATTTATTCCTTTAAATGCTTGAGCGCTTGAATCAGGCTGCTCGGCTAAAGCCAAGGTAATAATGCTCTGAGCGCTTTGAGTCTTAACTGTAATAAAGCGCTTTATAAAAATGGACAACTATATTACTATTAATTATTAGATATTTTTGTCTGTTCTTTTGGAAATGATTATTTCACTAACACAATGTAGGGATACTTTTTGATTGATTCAAAATGGTGTGAGTTTTTCACAAAGATTTTTAAGTCTGACTTAAACTTAAGTTGGACTATTATGGGGAGCCATTAGTTGAATGAATGAATACATGCTATAAAGTTTTGTAAAAAAAAAAAAAAAAAAAGATGTGTTCTATTACCAATGACATTCTAAAAAAAAGTTTCTGCAAGGCCTCAAAGCCCTACTTTGCTTTTGAATATGTTGTATTTCAAGCCTACAAAATGGATTACTTATAATATTTTCCTTATACAGATGACAGTCTTCTGGACCAGGATTCTATGGAAGGAGCAGAGGGGGAAGAAAGCTTGGTGGAGGGATCACAAGCGGCTAAGTCAATGAAATATGTGGGTAAGTACATTGTACAAGCATTACCGGACACGGTGAGCTCGACACTCGCACTGGCCCGCTGGCCCGAGGCCAGTGAAAATGCACTTCGGGCCAGCAAAAATGTATAAAATCATATTTTGGTGGCCCGATCGGGCAAGCAGATTTTCAACACAACATTGATAAAATTAGAAAAAATCTTGTTTTCTTCCATGGCATGCTTCATCTATAATCATATAGGTTTGATCAGGAAAGAGTGATATTTGGAATAATAAAAAGTTTACTCATGAAATACAATTTTTTGGCCAGTAAATTTTTCTTTCGGGCCACCAGAAAAGGGGAATAAATTATTTCACTGGCCCGACCAGGCCACTGACAAAAAAGGTAAGTGTGGAGCCCTGGGGCCCTGCTTAACCCATTGATTCCGGGAACCTGGTGAGCCCTGTATTAAATCATTAATATTTGCCAAATCTAGTAGGGAACAGATTAACAGTGGTTACAACATCAGTGTCATATGGGAGAGGTCCTGGGTGTAATCCTTGGCCGGTTTGATGTCAATTAGATGTATGAGTTAGAGCTTTGCAGGGCTTGGTGGCTAAGTGGTTAGAGCATCTGTCTCAGGAAAGGTAAATGTAGGTCCTTGGTTCAATCTCAGGCTGAGTCAAAGTCAGTGAAATATATGGATAAGTTAAAGCTTTATACCTGGCATTGCCAAAACATCACCTTTTCAATGACTTATTTTTACACAATATAATTACAAACCATTTACATGTACTGTACATCTTAACCCCTTGACCACGGGAACCGAGTGGGTTGTGTACAAAGTCTATGGAGATTTCATAAAATCGTAGGGAACGAGTTAGCTGTTAACTGCGCCCTGAGCATCTTGAAAAAGGTGGAATTGGCGCATTAGAAGACTCTTTTATTATAATTATTATTATAACATGTACTTATTCTCTCTGTTATTCTTGTTGTTTCTATTCTGCACTAGGTGCTGCAGCTGCTGGTGTTATGGGCGTTATCCTAGCAGGAGCTATGTCATACTTGGCTCTAACAGATGACTGACCGAAGTCCAACTACAGCATATTACAGCATGTGGTCTAACCTGTGCATAGCGGCCACCTGTCTATAACAGCCAACCTGCCTAAGTGACCACCAAGGTGCTATGTCTTACTCTGTTCTAACAGATAACTGACAAAGAACCAACAATAGTCACATCACAGCATACAGTCAAACCTGTGTACAGTGACCACCTAAGGAAACAATAAAAGTGGCCACTGTAGACAGGTGACTGTAGACAGGTGTCTTTCTTGGCTCTAACGGATGACTGACAAAGGTCCAGCACTAGCAGGATTACAGCATATAGTCAAACCTGTGTATAGTGGCCACCTGTCTATAGCAGCCAATAATAGTGGTCACTACATGTGATACCCTAGAGAGAACAGTGTTATGGAACCTGTCTATATAGGGCACCTGTCTACAGTGGCCACTTTGTCTTGTTTCTTATAGGTGATTACTATTCATGGGTTTGACTACATCATTTTATGAAACCTTTCTATGGAGGGCACCTGTCTAGAGTGGCCACTTCTCTTTGTTTACCTTAGGTGGTCACTTTACACAGGTTTGAATATAGTTGGCTGAAAAACAGCAAGACCTAATGTATAGCAGAAGTTAAATAGCACTGACTGGCTTGCAATGGGCCACCTAAACGAGCTTCGGAACTGAAATTGGCTTATTAATGTCAAATTGTCCTTGTGTGAATTGGTAGCCTAGTGACAGATTTTGTCATAATTTTGTTTGTTTATTTTTGGCCAACCAATGATGATTTCCCTATTCTTCATGCCTGACTGCACCACAAAGAAAGAATGTTAATTTATAGCATTAATTATAGCCAGACAAATTCTGTATGTAATTGCATTATAAATCAATGATAATTTCCGCAATGTAATGCGAAATAGAAGGGGAGCATAAAGAAGCAGAACTTGTTAGATATTTGTGTACTAGTTTATCAGGGTAATGGAGACAGTGCCTCATCCATTGTTATTGATGTTATGCTTTATACAACCCTCGAAATTAACTTTTTTTGCTGGTGGCCCGGTCGGGCCAGTAAAATTAGTATTTTTCCAATTTTGGTGGCCCGAAACCAAAATCTACTGGCCCGAAAAAAATAAGGAAAAACGAAAGTAAAATTAAAACAATAACCATATTCATAGTTTCAGGGTACTGGGCAATGTTTAGCCTCATTTGTTATTCCAACGCTCGAAATTATCTTTTTTTCTGGTGGCCCGAAAATAAAATTTACAAACAAAGAAAAACATGTCAATGGTCATGACTACTTGGTCATTAATTGGTAAATTATGGAAGTTATGTGTTAAAATTACCACCATCATTAAAGAAATCCATCACTGAATAAACAAAACAAAACCTAGAATCGAGCAGTTTCATCTAAGAGTCATCAACTGATGAAACTAAGCTCTTTTCCATGTACGATTTTGTTATTTTATGGTCCATAAAATCACCAACACAAAAAAACACACATGGGACTTAGCATAGCTAAGATAACTTTTCAAATCGGGAAATGAAATCACTTAAATCTTTGTCATTTTTAAAGCTAAAATAATTCCAAGTAGTCACAAGTCTCTACCTTGTAAAAATGATTCCTTCTAATACCTTCAAAAATATGAATAATGATCCGAAAGATGAAATTATTCCCCTTTATTGACGGTATCGCGGACGGTATCGCAAAGCACACTGCACTTTGCAATATGAATGAATGTGAAAAGTTAGACATGTGTTTTGATAGGTCTTAGTATGCACACATACTCCCTCTGTGGATTGGTTGTTCTATGTTTATATTCTACATGTTGCAAAGGCTTCCAGGGGGTGTGTGGGAAATTAAGAAAACAGCATAAGCATGCTTTTACTTTTAGTCATTACACACCTCTGGAAGTTGTTTAATTTTACCATGATTTATCATGCAAGAAGTAGATAATTCAAGGGAGAGTGTTCATATGAGGAAATAGCACATATTTGTAGGCATAAATAAGGATTAATTCAACTAGCGCAAGTGCGCTTGCGACTTTTTATGTCCGTCCTTTTCATTTCTTGCAAATATTTAAATCACAATTAAAGTGTTTTTAAGAGGTGTCAAACTTGAGATTCATATTCCTTGATGTTGTCTTCTTATGGTTTAAACATTTGGTGGCCCGATCGGGCCACCAAACTTTGGCATTTTCATGTTTTTACTGGCCCGACCGCAACTTTTACTGGCCCCGGGCCATCGGGCCTACGCCAATTTCGAGCGTTGCTTTATAAAATAAAAAAAGTAAAACAGTATTATTTGTAAACTAGTACTGATCTGGTTTAGGGTGCCCTATACTAATATACTTGCTTAACAAAATCATTATGAACAAATTACCCAGAAGTTATTTCTTTACTAATTTCTTCTTCTAGATTTTTATTTAGCAGTATTCACTTCTTTAGAAAATATGGAAGAACTACATTCACTTTTTCATCATCCTTTCATTGTGTCCTTATAAATTTCAATGTATTATTTATAATATATCCCTGGAATACTGGGAAAAAACATGCTGATTTGCTTCTTTCCAGTTATTTCTTCTGAATGGTAATGTTTGCAATTGCATTTTAAGTTATTTTGGCTGGAAAAAACAAGGCACTGCTCTTTAGTTCATTTGCTGATTATGTCCATTGATTTATTAAATATATTTAAAAGTTTTCAGTACAGTTTATGTCGACCTTAACTCTAAAGTAGAGAGAGAATGGATATGGAAGATATCTTTTCATTTCAATATCCATAACAATTGATTTTCTCTTAATAGTATTCTGTATCGAAACCTACTTTTGTATTATTATGGAGATTATGTGCAATAGCGTAATTATGTTGTAGTTCAAAGATTTCTTTAATTGTAGTTAAATGTCTTTTTCCATATTCATTCATATTTTTTTGCTCTATTTTATGTTAGTTTTCTTTGAGACCTAAGAGAAAACCTTGCGTGCACACATGTGTACACGTTGATCAGTCATGACTTTGTCTATAATTTATAATTTGTATTTTGAACAAAATCCCATGAAATGCAATTAAATTGCTATTAAATTGCTGTACATTCTAAGTAACCTTCACATGAACACAATACGATATAGTCCGACGTGGTCATATCCAAGTTTGTGGTACAACATGTACATATAATGCCTTCATCTTTATTATGAATCTTTAATTAAACGAGTACTAGTATATCAAAGTTTTGTGCATGTATATTATTACAAGGTCACAATTATATTTCATTTATTCCAATTGATCAGTGACTACAAAATAATTTCAGTTGACTTTATATTTAATGCCCTTTTTGTTGGCTTGTCTTCCATCTTATATTGTTGGGTTTTTATAGATTCTCGGTCTTCACCCATTTGGTCTACATATCGTACCTAGTGCTCTTCTCTTTCTCAACTAAACTGATGGTATCATATAATTTATATCAACAGTGGCGTACAGTTAGTTCCGAGGGGGTAGTTCCGAGGTAAACCTAAGTGGACAATTTGTGTAAAAAAAAAAAATTAAACAAATAAAATACATAAGGTGTTCACCCACCCCAATCATTAGGACCATGCTACATCACTGTATGACAACATGCCTGATTCTTCTATTTCCCAAACTTCTTACTAGAGCACCAACCCCAAAAATCTAACCAGAACCATATAGTTCCAATTCCATGCCAAAATCCTCTCATCGAATCCTGAGCCTATAAATTGCTAGTTTTGCTATCACAGTGAAACCTTGCTATGATGATAAAGAGCTCTGATATGTAACAAGACTCCCTTATAACGAGGTATTTTTCATTCACAAGCTCTATATATTATAAATATTGTTTGTATACCCTCATGATATAACTTTTTTATGCCTCCGCCAACGAAGTGGCCGGAGGCATTATGTTTTCGGGTTGTCCGTCCGTCCGTCCTTCCGTCCGTCCGTCCGTCCGTCCGTACGTCCGTACGTACGTCCCGTTTTCGTTCTCGCGATATCTCAAGAACCGGTTGACGGATCAATTTCAAACTTGATGTGAGTGTACATATTGGGGTGACAATGATCTGATTAGATTTTGGGGTTCATGAGGTCAAAGGTCAAGGCACAGGACTTGATATATGTGCAAAAATGCCTCGTTCTTGCGATATCTCAAGAAGAACCGATTTTATAAGTCAATGACTTCCTGCCACGATACCTTCCATACGCTAGATAAAAATACACTCATACTTATTCCTTCTATGTCTTACTTATGTTATATCTTCTAAATGTTATTTTGTTTATTTGTCATTTTACTCAATGAGTATACTTTGTATTTGTTGTTTTTATCTGCATATGGAAAAATAAATTGAAACTTGAAACTTGAAACGGATCAATTTCAAACTTGGTATGAGTGTACATATTGGGGTGGCAATGATCTGATTAGATTTTGGGGTTCATGAGGTCAAAGGTCAAGGTCACAGTACTCAATATATATGTGCAAAAATGCCTCGTTCTCGCGATATCTCAAGAACCGGTTGACGGATCAATTTCAAACTTGGTATGAGTGTACATGTCGGGATGGCAATGATCTGATTAGATTTGGGGGGTCATGAGGTCAAAGGTCAAGGTCACAGGACTCGATATATATGCGAAAATGGCCTGAATGGCAAAATTTCAAGAACTGAAAGTCATATTTCAATCAAACTTGGTACCTGAATGTAGAGTCAATGTAGAGTCAATGTAGAGTCAATAAATAAAGAGTCAACGGTAGCCATACAATTTTGGGGTCATGAGGTTGAGTTCAAGGTCACAGGACTCATTATACATGCAAAAAAGCTTGTAATGGCAAAATCTCAAGAACCAAATGCAGATTTCAGTCAAACTTGGTACCTGAATGTTTCTTAGGGAGCCAATGTAGCCATCAAAGGTTTGGGTCATATGGTCAAGGTCACAGGACTCAAAATTTATGAGAAATATTTTTAAAAATTAATTCAGTGCATGTTAATTTGGGCTTGATATTGAAATTGCGGAGGCATAATTTTCGACTGCGCGCAGTCGAAGATCCATCTACATATTCATGAGGGTGGTTCAACCATAGAGAATAAGGGATGCAGTACACCAAATTTGATATAGCATGTGCTTACGGTATGTCACTTCACTACATTCTATTATTTCTGTACAATTAAATAATGATGTATTCCACTTCAATAAACAAAATACAAAAAGAAATTTATGATCATTGTTGTGTTTGTTTTTGACAAAGTTGTAATTCCAATGGTTGTGTTAGTCTAGCTGTGACTCAGTGATGTTTTAGCTGAATGATTGTTGTATTGTGTGTGTGCGTGTGTGTGTGTGTGTGTGTGGGACTGGGGGGGGGGGGGGTATGTAAACCCTCCCAACAAAATTGGACACTGCATCACCAATCACTCAAATGCAATGTGTATGTCCTGGCATGGATTGGCATACACAGAGAGTCCTTCGGGTTGGGCAATGAAATATCAAACGCACAGGTCCACGTTTGCATATAATATTTGGGTATTATCTTCAAAATGTTATACCATTTCAGAAATTTGTTGAATATTGATATATGAAAGAGTCATCCTATTTATATTTTAAAAGAATATTAATAATTTGCATACTTAGAGTAGGCTAGAACAAACACTTCCTTATAAAATTATTTTGTTTGCCCAATACACAAACTTGATATAGGGTATTCTTTCTGAAAGGACCTTGGTCGTTGACATTTTAAAGGAACATGTATAGTACAGTTCTGGTCAAACTGAATTTTAGTAGCCAAAACTATATCACTACAAACTAATAGTTATATCTCCATTATGCCCCGGGAAAGGAAGAGAAGCTTGCACATGGCTAAATAAGAAGCCTATAATCATGCAAAAAAATAGCCGTTGAAACAAAAGAGGACGATTTCTAAAAACTTATTATTATGTTTTCAACCAGGTTCATTTGACACAATAATTATAAATGATTAAAAAGAGAGATCAGCAACAACTATTTGTATAAACTCTTTGGTAACATTTTGAAGTGCAAGCATTATATTATTTGTTTCTTCTTGAATAATCAAATAAATGTGGGCCCCACGTACATTTTAATTGAATATAATTATGTTTTGATATTTCAGATGTTTCTGAAAAGTAAAACTGTACTGCCCAGCAATTCTGCCGGAAAATGAGCAGATGGTGCATACATCATACTGCTGTTTATATGCTTCAATAATATATTTGCGGAATAGATATTATACCGAAACCATATAATTTCTCTATGTAAAAGGTAAAATAAGTACTCGGAGAGACGAGAGTAAGTATATGACAACTGCTTGGTTTAATCGTCGTAAGCTCAACTGATCATCCCAGCATGGTGCATCATGCTTGCTGATGACCAAACACATAACCAATATTCACTGCATTTAATAACCAATCAGAAACAACTTAACTAACACATGACTAAGGATGAAAGAACCAATTAGAACCAAGGATGAGGAGAGCATGAGGTGCAAACAATAGAACATGAAGAAGGATGATGAACAAGACCTGGTTGGCAACACATGATTGGGTGGAGAGAGAATATGCAGATGAGGTGACCACTGTTGAAGAACTGATTATTCGGACTACGAATAATCAGTCAAGAATGTACATGTATGGAATCGCCAAGGAGGAGCGTGAAAGAAACCAGTGAATAGAGAATGGCATACAGAATAGAGGCATACTGAATAGAGGCAAACTGAATAGAGGCAAATGGGAGAAAGGCATGAAAAAGGGTGTAATGGGTGAAACATGAGAAGGGGTGGGGATGGATGAAGAGACAAATAATATGAGGCAAAGTACATATATGTGTCTTACATAAGATTTCCCCCTATGAAAAATTGTCCTCAATTTTAAGGACACAAATATAACTACAAAATTCAAAGTTCCAAAATATACTCGTACACACAAACATAAACAGAGTAATACAAAACATTGCATCTAAACTCCACCCTGCGTGTACGTAACCCGCCCCCCCAAAAAAAAAATTCCATTTTCGAAAGAAGGGTTAGGGTTCTGTTTTTTTTTTTTTTTTACTGTCATAATAAAAGTACATTACTTATCACTCGACTCGACTTGACTCGACTAGAACTAATTACAACAAAAAAAACCATCTCTTTCTAAATATCACAAGCGGTCATCTCCTATGCAATATTTTTAAACATCTTACAATATTCCAACAAAGAACATACTTTCTTCCCAATGAGCCTTACTACATCTCCTATTAATACTAAAGGAGAGGTTTCCCTACCCAAAAATCCAAAAGTGAAACATTTTCCTTTCTTCTTTTATATCATATGCAAAATAATAAAATTCAACAATAACTTTCTCCATGTTCAAAACAACACTCAACCAAAATTTCTTCTTTTTCCTAACAACATCTAAGGCAATTGGGAAGTAAGTATGCCTCACGTAACGTGTATGTAGCTCATTTCTCTTCCAAGCTACCAATATATTTTTACTATAGCTTATTTTTAACTTCAATCTCCGCCGTACTAGCACTAATTCAAATGCACAATACCTATCCACACATAATGTGGCTAAGCCCTAAATACTAAATTGTATGTTTTCCCTTCTATCTACCCGACAAAACTCTTCCCATAACCATAAATATCAGCAAATGTCCATTTGTCCATAATCATAAATATCAGCAAATGTCCTAATCAGACTGATATCTCACGGGCCTTTTGATCACCCTTCCTAATCTTGTCTGGGTCGGAGGTTGTCCCACGAGTCGGCCTTGAGGTTGATCATCAGGTTGGCGAGGTCGTCCCTGGTTGCTTGCGGCGCTGTGCGTCGTGGTTACGTCGGTCATCCCTGCAGTCCGTACGACGTCATCCATGGTCCCGAAAGCTGGTCCGTCGGTAGTGTCGCCTCGACGCTGGCCAGAGGAAGATTCACCCCCTGATGGTGGGAGCAAATCTGTAGATCCCCTGGGTAGCTGGTTACCAGATTGGTTGTTGACGGCCAAGGTAGATTCGAGCGTGCAAGACGAAGGTACGTCCCCAGTTGGCAGGAACGCGCCCCCCGAGGTGCTGCGTTGGTGGTTGCTAGGTGGTCTGCCCCCTGGTGGTAGAGACAAGTCCCTCGAGCCGCTGGGTTGGTTGCCATCGCCGCGGGAAGGAGGTCCGCCCCTTGGTGGTAGGGTCGAGCCTCCCGTGGTGCTGGGTCGGTTGCCGTGGACTCCACCCCCAGATGGTGGGAGTGAGCCCCCTGGGCGTCGGATGAAAGGTCTGCCCCTTGCTGGTGGAAGTGACCCAGATAGCGCAGTGAAGTGGGGATGGTCGTGACCTCTGAAGACTGGAAGATGGGGCTGTTGCTGGTGCACCTCTGATCGGTACGGCTTGATGCGATTCTTGTGGACTACGCTTCGTTTACCATCTGCCAAGTTAGAGATTCTCACCAAGGGCTCTGTTGAATATGACGTGAGGATGCGATACGGCCCCCTCCAGTTGGCCTCTAGCTTCTTTCTACTCATAGCAGGATTGTCAAGCCAAACGAGGTCGCCTGCCTGATACTCGTTGTCACGTGCCTTCTTGTCGTACGTCTCTTTCTGTCTCGTTCTGGCCAGATCGTTGGTCGACTGAGCATATTGGAATGCATGACGTAATCTGGAGCGAAGATCTAGCACGTACTGGAGTGGGGTGTCATTCTGGCTTGTAGCAGGATTGTGTAGTGAGTATGGTAGGCGCGCTTCTCTTCCATGTAGAAGGAAAAAAGGAGTGTAGCCGGTGGACGAATGCTGCGCAGTGTTGTATGCCAACTCGACCTGCTTGAGGTACTGGTCCCAATATCCTCCCTTTTCTGCAACAGTTTTAGCGAGCTGGTCTTTCACCACACGATTGGTCCTCTCCACGATGCCTGCTCCCTGGGGATGGTAGGGCGATGAGCGTGTCTTCTTAATCCCCAACTCTGCGCAGGATTGGTTGACCAATGTCGACTCAAACTGCCGTCCCTGATCGGTATGTAGTGTATCCGGGACACCGTGCTCTCTAACAAAGTCCTCAAATATGTGCTTGGCGACGGTAGCTGCTGTTTGATCCTTCATGGCGTACATATTGATATGTTTGGAGAAGTGGTCGACCAGAACAAGGATGTAACGATGTCCACTGGGTGTGAGTGGTAGTTCCGCAATATCTGCAAACACCATTTGAAGGGGATACGAAGTTGATATGTTCTGGAGAGGTGCCTGGTGGCTGGGCATGGGTTTTCTGAACGCCTCACATGATCTGCAAGTTTCGCAATGGTCGGTGATGTCCCTGTGCATGAAAGGCCAGTAGACACTGTCCTCCGCCCTAGAAATCGTTCTCTGTGCACTGAAGTGACCAGACGTAGGGTGGCCGTGAACTAGTTGAAGTATCTCTGGGATCATATTCTCAGGAATGACGGCCTGGTACTGCAGATTGGTTCGCCTGTCGTCCTTCTTGGTCCGATACAGAACGTCGTCTATCACGGCGAAGCGATTCAGTTGCCATAACATCCTTCGAAGTCTTGGCGGATATCTGCGTACCTCCCGCTGGGAAAATGTACGATGTTCATTGACGGCATCCTTGACTAGCTGGATGTCCTTGTCGAGTGATTGATGACGCAAGACTTTGCCTAGGAGTTCATTCTGGAGGAGATTTGATGCTACAGAAGGATGTGGCGTGTTCTCCGCAGCTGCCTGGCCTGTGGTTTGTGTTCCAGTAGACTTGACCTGCTTTCCATTGTGGTTCAGCGTACATACATGACGACGGCGCGAAGTAGGCTGCGACGGGGTGTTGCCTGAAGCATGCGGATGCCGGGACAGCGCATCGGCATTTAGATGCGATTTACCCTGTCGATGTATGATGGCGAACGAATAGGAGTGCAATTCTATCATCCATCGTGCTCTGCGCCCAGTAGTGTCGTCTTGGATAGACAGCTTTTCGTAGCTAAGGAGTGGCTTGTGGTCCGTAATAACCGTGAAGCGATTTCCTCTGAGGTAGTGCCTGAAATGACGAACTGCTGCTACGATGGCCCACAGTTCCCGGTCGTAGGTTGACCAGTTCCTCTGTGTCTTGTTGAGCGTGAGGCTGTAGTAGGCAACAACCCTCTCTTTACCATCCTTACACTGAGAAAGGACAGCTCCGATGGCATCATTCGATGCGTCAGTGGCAAGTTGAAATTCTTCATCAAAGTCCGGATAAGCAAGCAGTGGGGGGCTCACCAGAGCAGCTTTAAGGTGCTGAAATGCCATCTCACAGCTTTCTGACCAAATGAAGGGTGTGTTCTTCTGAGTCAGTTGGTTGAGAGGTGCTGCAACCTTAGAGAATGCTGGGATGAAACGTCTGTAATACGAAGCCAATCCAAGGAACGAGCGAACTGCGGTGGGCGTGGTTGGAGTGGTCCAGTTGGTAACTTTGCTGACATTGTCCGGGTCTGGTTGAAGTCCTTCCGTGGTAATCTTGTGGCCCAGGTATGTGACTTCCTTTCCAAAGAACTGGCACTTGCTGGGTTTCAGTTTCAAGTCAGCCTGCCGAAATCGTTCGAGAACTTCCGCAAGATTCTGCCTGTGCTCATCAAAAGTCTTCCCGATGACGATGCAGTCGTCGAGATAAACCAGGCATTTTGACCAGTGAAGACCATTCAATGCAACCTCCATCAGCCTCTGAAACGTCATGGGTGCATTCACTAACCCGAAGGGCATCACGTTGAAATGGTACAGACTCGTTCCAGTTTATGGAGATTCATCTAAAAATTACTGCCCAATGTATGAAATGGACTGTTTCCCTATATCTGTCTTGATTTAGCTATCTTGCATTTTGTTAATCAATTTCCCCCGTGAAATATATGGCAGTGGTTCAATCTTTTTTTCGTAATATTTGTATCTATATTACTACAAATGAAGTGCAATCCACTTGTGTTTTCATTAAAAGGATAGTTGAGTCTTGATAAAGCGAGTTCAGCTTTGGTGAGCTTTAGTAACTAAACCATGCATCATTACATTACAAACAGACAGTTATAACTTACTCCACCATGCTCGAAATTAATAACACAACCTTTCTAAAAAGAAGAAGCAATTTTGAAATTTTTTAGCGGCCCATTCAAAGTTATATTGTCTATTCCCTACAATTATTAAAATGTTAGGTTTATGGATATCTTAGGCTTTTCTGAAACAATTTTGATCAAATTAAGTTTATTCTGTCATTACAATTGCATGCTCTTTCAAACTCGACACTCCGTGTTTGATTATCGCACACAAATGTTGTGTAACGGCCTCTATATACCAAAACTAACTCAACTATCCTTTAATACGAATCCTTGATACCAAAAACTGTTTTGTCGGTAACGATTTCTAAAACGCATGAATTTGGTATAATATATTTTCTTTACACCTATATGAAATGCGTCAATATTTGACCTCATTACATTTAAATCTATGTGTAAATACTCTCTAAAAAGTGAGAAACCGGCTAAAATCATCTGCAAACAATCCCAAATGGAAATAATAACGTAGGTTTGGAAATCGTTTATACAAATCAGGAAAAACGCTGGTACCACTACAGATCATTTTGAAACTCCATAATGTAATCGGTAATCAAGAAGAAAAAACATCATAAGTTAGTGTGATATCGGATAAATACCCCATGACCAGGGGCATCGAGTGGGATGTGTACAAAGTCTATGCGAATTTATATGAACATGCACTATAGGGAAAAGTGTTGCAGTCCTTTGCGAAATCTAAGAAGATTCTGTTTGTAACAAACACTTCCAGCATTTTTGTCACTGATTCGTACATAGTTGATGAATTAAATCATCAATGCTATAAACTTCGCATTCATCAGCCTGCTCTAAACCCATACTGGTGTAGTGGTGTTCATAATATAATAACATAACTTGAACCGTGAACATTTGTAGACGTGGTGTGGCAAAATGTTCGCGTTCTCGTTTGTCCTTAATTAAGCAAGACAATTAATCCAATATTGCTGCGTTTTACCATTTACCTGTAGGAGTGGAACGTGTATGTAATTTTACTTAATATTACACGCATAATATTTGCATACATTACAGAAGCGGTCTATTGTATATCGTGGACTGCGCCCTATTGACCAGCATGCCTTGCTCCCAAGAGATCAGAAAGTGCAAGTGTGGATTGATTGTGAGTGTGTCCAATAACCCCCCGATGACCGGGGTAATAACTGTATTAAACGCTATATAAATCGAAACATTATTAAAATCTTATTTATATTTTCATTATAAATTATAATTTCATCAAACGATTATTTGGCTGCACATTCGTGAATGCTACCCAACTAACAATTGAACGTTTTCTGAACGTTCTAAACAGGTTCAAAGTTGGTATTTGGACGTTATGTGAAAACGTTTTAAAACGTGTATTTGTGAAAGATTGAAAACGTTTTTAGAACGTGCCAAATGGACCTTTTTAAAACGTTGCACGTTACCAAAAAACAATAACAAACCTTTCATGTAATTGCTTTCAAGTGCAAGGACCAGCAGAAAAACCTGTCGGATGATGGAGACGTTTTAAGAATGTTTTTTAAACGTTGATTAAAGACGAAGATCTACGTGACCTAATACAAACGTTTTGTAAAGGTTTTTGTAAACTTTGATTAAAGACGAAGACCTACGTGACCTAATAAAAACGTTTAGTAAACGTTTTGTGTTTGCTGGGTAGTGCCCGTAATTAATGTACTCGGGTGTCTATTCACGAAAGCTTATGTGTATGCACTTATTCGGAATTTGAAAGACCGAAAATGTTATGATTAATAATAAGTATTCATCATTTGTATCATAATTATGTTGCTATCATCGCTAGCCAAATCCCATTCAACCAACCAAGAACGACACTACATAGTAAGTGAAACGTTGGTGTAACGTTGGCTTGCCTACCGTCGAAATGTGGTTGTTTGTAAAAGGTTGGTTTGACGTCAACTAGCCAACCAATATCCAACGTCGCTCATTGACCGAATGTTGTAGTAGGCGAAACGTTGGCCTAACGTTGGCTTGCCCACCGTCAAAATGTGGTTGTTTGTTAAAGGTTGGTTTGACGTCAACTAGCCAACCAATATCCAACGTCGCTCATTGACCGAATGTTGTAGTAGGCGAAACGTTGGTCTAATGTTGGCTTGCCTACCGTCGAAATGTGGTTGTTTGACGTCAACTAGCCAACCAATATCTAACGCCACTCATTGACCGAATGTTGTAGTAGGCGAAACGTTGGCCTAACGTTGGCTTGCCCACCGTCGAAATGTGGTTGTTTGTTAAAGGTTGGTTTGACGTCAGCTAGCCAACCAATATCCAACGTCGCTCATTGACCGAATGTGGTAGTAGGCGAAACGTTGGCCTAACGTTGGCTTGCACACCGTCGAAATGTGGTTGTTTGTTAAAGGTTGGTTTGACGTCAGCTAGCCATCCAATATCCAACGTCGCTCATTGACCGAATGTTGTAGTAGGCGAAACATTGGCCTAACGTTGGCTTGCCCACCGTCAAAATGTGGTTGTTTGTTAAAGGTTGGTTTGACGTCAACTAGCCAACCAATATCCAACGTCGCTCATTGACCGAATGTTGTAGTAGGCGAAACGTTGGCCTAACGTTGGCTTGTCTACCGTCGTAATGTGGTTGTTTGTCAAACGTTGGTTTGACGTCAACTAGCCAACCAATATCTAACGCCACTCATTGACCGAATGTTGTAGTCGGCGAAACGTTGGCCCCACGTTGACTATCCTACCGTCGAAATGTGGTTGTGTATTTAACGTTGGTCTGACGTTCACAAGACAACCAATATCCAACGCAAGTCATTGACACAATGTCGTAGTGAAGAAACGTTGGTATAACGTTGGCTTGCCTCCCGTCGAAATTTGGTTGTTTGCCAAACGTTAGAACGACGTCAACTAGCCAACCAATATCCAACGCCACTCATCGACACAATGTCGTAGTAGGCGAAACGTTGGCCCAACGTTTGTTTTCGACCATAGAAATATGATTTTTCGTCCAACTATCACCCAACGTTGTTTCAACGTACATTTGCCAATCAGTTTGCCAACAGTCAACATACGACGTTGGCTTAACGTCGTTTTAACGTCAGCTCGCCGACTGCAACAATGTGGTTGTAAATTTACCTTAGGCCAACGTTGGCTTAACGTTGTTTTGCCAACCGCGACGGTGCCGACTATAGACTACGTTGGGCCAACGTAGCATTGTTATCTGGGGGGAAGGCTTCCTCCACTAGGGACGTTATCGCGGAGGCAAAGACTTCGACGGGCTCACTCGGTCCCCTGGTCCTGGCATTGGTACATGACTGGAACGCCGCCAAGTAGTCAGTTCTACCAAAAATAGAGGTTAGCTTTCGTTTAACTTCGCCGAAGTCCTTCTGCTGGCTGGCTGGAAGACTCTCCCATACCGTGAAGGCCGCACCCGAAAGACGAGAAGGAAGGAGGGTATGAAGCTTGTCCGCAAGGCTGGGGTCTGTCAGCGTTGCAACCTCGAACCGCTTAACCCACTGGCCAAAGTCCTTGCCATCCTCGCCTGTGAAAGTTTCAGGAAGCTCTATGCGAAACATGACGACAAATAATGAAACGATTAAAGATGAAGGAAGAATTAATGCGATGACTAAACTGTCCTCCAAGGCCGTCAAAACCCACAGGCTCACACTGCTGTCCCACCTGAAGAAGGAAGCATTTCTGAAGTAAGGATGAAAAACAGAAGAAAGGATGCAAAACTGAAGAAAGGATGCAAAATCGAAATAAACTGGCCGCATAAAACTCGCCAAATCCAAGATGGCCGAACAGCTACAAGGCAATCGTGAAGCGAGGAGGGTCCCACAGTATACGCATGGCGTGAAAATACTGAACCATTGCTGCCACCAGATGTAAAAGGTAAAATAAGTACTCGGAGAGACGAGAGTAAGTATATGACAACTGCTTGGTTTAATCGTCGTAAGCTCAACTGATCATCCCAGCATGGTGCATCATGCTTGCTGATGACCAAACACATAACCAATATTCACTGCATTTAATAACCAATCAGAAACAACTTAACTAACACATGACTAAGGATGAAAGAACCAATTAGAACCAAGGATGAGGAGAGCATGAGGTGCAACCAATAGAACATGAAGAAGGATGATGAACAAGACCTGGTTGGCAACACATGATTGGGTGGAGAGAGAATATGCAGATGAGGTGACCACTGTTGAAGAACTGATTATTCGGACTACGAATAATCAGTCAAGAATGTACATGTATGGAATCGCCAAGGAGGAGCGTGAAAGAAACCAGTGAATAGAGAATGGCATACAGAATAGAGGCATACTGAATAGAGGCAAACTGAATAGAGGCAAATGGGAGAAAGGCATGAAAAAGGGTGTAATGGGTGAAACATGAGAAGGGGTGGGGATGGATGAAGAGACAAATAATATGAGGCAAAGTACATATATGTTTTGATATTTCAGATGTTTCTGAAAAGTAAAACTGTACTGCCCAGCAATTCTGCCGGAAAATGAGCAGATGATGCATACATCATACTGCTGTTTATATGCTTCAATAATATATTTGCGGAATAGATATTATACCGAAACCATATAATTTCTCTATAATCGCAAAACGCATGACGCCCGCTATGTTCAATAATGTTTTGCTCTTCGTTAGTGCTGTTGTTGTTTTGATTTGCGAGCGAGGGCTTCTCGAAAGTTTGTTGAACCGGTCTATTCGCTAGTCTAAACTGTTTACAGTTGCAGTCTCGACCATACTTTCACAACATGCTGAATTCGAATATTGCGGTATAATTCTCTTTCTGTTTTATTATCTACTCTCATTTGATATTAATTCTTACTACTAGCATCATGAAACTTAATAATTCATTACGCCGACTTAGAAATGTCAGACATGATCATATTTTTGCAAGTCAGTTCTTGTTATTATAGATCATTCTCAATTTGCGAAATGGAAACTAAAACCAAGGAGGTTTAATACAAAACCATGTACAATCTCGATTGCAAAACGCATGACGCCCGCTATGTTCAATACTGTTTTGCTCTTCGTTAGTGCTGTTGTTGTTTTGATTTGCGAGCGAGGGCTTCTTGAAAGTTTGTTGAACTGGTTTATTCGCTAGTCTAATCTGTTTACAGTTGCAGTCTCGATCATAATACTTTCCCAACATAGCGGTATTATTCCCTTTCTTTTTTATTCAATACTCTCATTCGATTTTAATTCTTACGAGCATCATGAAATATGTTCAATAATTCATTACGCCGACTTAAAAATTTCCGATATGATCATATTGTTGCAATCCAGTCATTGTCATTGATGCATACTGAGGACTGGAATTGCCAGACTAGTCGACCATCTGTGTCGTTCATTCAATCAGCTGATATCGCGGGCTTCCCCGTAATACATGCACACACGAACAGCCCCCCTATTTCAGCGAGAGGCATGCACCTGCTGTTTGCGATTGAGTGTACCTAGATCTATGCTAGGAGCTCCAAAAAAAACGATACACGCGCGCACCCCCGGCGGGATCCAATTACAATGCACGCATTGCAGTAGAAAGAAGCAGTGTGGATTTATGATGTGCGGTGAAAGTATGTGATTATTTCGTAGCGGACTATCATCATCATCAATTTCATCACCGATCTCAGAAATAATTGTAAGTAAAATACTGACTGATCTACATACTTATTTTATTTTCACATGCCAAATGGAATCCATTCCAATTCCGTGCACACGCATGCATGCATCAATTGTGAATGAAATATTGATCGATATTATTTGTTTAATCATGTTAATGTTATTGATTATGTTGTACCGTGAATGTGATGATGCAAGCGACCGTGTGAAGCTGAAGTGAGATGGACTTGACATTGAATGTGTATATTGCACGGCTGTGCTGTCTGTGAGAAGGGAGATTTGCTTGAAAATGTGGTAGTTTTTTTTTTGTGAGGTAATGAAAAACTGAGTGTCGAATTTGAGAGAACATATTTACATGCAGTTTTATTATGGCAGAATAAACTTTTTGGCCAAAATCGACCCAGAAACGGCTGAAATATCAATAAATATATCTGATCTTAAGTTTTAGTATTTGGGGCATATTAATTAGATGATTTTTTCTAAAAAATAAAATAAAATGCTTGCACTTTTTCAAAAATTGTCAAAAGCGTTTTTTAAATAGTTGTTGATGATCTCTCTATTAATCATTATTTCAATAAAACATCACATGCATAATTTTGTATGAAAAATTGTAGAAACCAATGCCTCTTAAGAAAGTGCCCTCTTGTGTTTTAATGGCTCTTTTTGAGTGATAACCGGCTTTTTACTACTAGTAAGTCGTTTGTAATTTTGTATACCTTTCGAGCATGGTGGAGTTATAACTATTAGTTTATAATGTTACTGTCCAGGTTTGGTTACTAAAGTTCAGCCTTTATACCAAATCCCCAAAATTTAAGTGGTCTCGAGGCTACTTTTTTAATGGTATCGGCCCCCGAAAACCATTTGGTCTCGGTCTCGGTCTCGGCCTCAAATTTTTTTTGAAGGACCTCAGACTCGGCTTCACTGCCACCCCCCCCCCCCCCTCGAAAAATCTTAAAGGAAACCCCCTCAAAAATATTTCACCGACAACCCCCCCCCCCCCTCGAACATTTTGGATGACGAAATAACCCCCCCCCCCCCCCCCCTCCCTTGAAAAAATCCTGGGTTTGCCACTGGTGCCTCCAGGCTCCAACTAATATATATTCCATCCATTGCCACTCAGAGGTGACAGGACAGGGGCCTGATTTAGCCTACTTAAATATTGATTGCAGTTAATTAAACATGTTGTAAACAAGCACTGGTAATATTTCACTTTCACTGGAACTGTTGATGACTACAATACATAATGTAACATTCAATATCATGTGGCATTCAAGATTCAAGATTCATTTTTATTCCATCCCCCTTTTCAAAAGCAAGGGGGGGTGGAAATGATTTGGCTAGTTGCTCACAATATTCAAGTTTAAAACACGTGTATCTAAAATGTACAAAACAATACAATATCAGGGATGCCAGTTTTCAGGCTATAGCCTGATTTCAGGCCCTGACACCTTTCCATATCAGGCTTTATCAGGCTTCATATTGTACACATATGAGGCTCCAACATGTCTGGGTCTCTTTTCAGGCTCATCTGGAGAAACCAACTTTTATCCCTGCAATATGACACACTAATAATTTATATCATATTTCGAATCATGAATGTAGTATATGTGGGCATGATCGAGTTATCAAGCATGCAGTCCTGTGATTGCGAACAAGCTGGTAGTAAGATTTTGGAAAAGTACATTGTACCAGTTTTACCAGTATCTATATCTCACAACCAGCAACACTTCAATGAATGTCCTAATATAGTGTATGTGACCTTGCCACAAAAACCTATAAATATATAGTCTCCAAATGTGAAGATGAAAAATTGAAAAATTAGTTCAATATGACGATACAGTGTGTATTTCGTTGCTGGATTTCTTGCTCATTTTGTAGTTCTAACTAGAAGATATTGTTACCTCTGTATACAAATATATTACAACTCATATCCAGGCAGAAAGCTGAGATTTTGGAGAATTCACAAATACTTTCAAAATCGAATTTTTTGCAACTTTATTGGGGTCATGCAAACTAGTTTATGTTCCTGCTTCATTAACATTGCAATTAACCAGTGTTGTCTAAATACAGAGACCCACTGCATTATTCATTATTAAATGCATGATATATAAAGGTTCCATTATCATGCCTTCATTACATTTCATGGTCATATTTCAATGACCCATTTTCTTCAGCAAGCATACTTAATTAAGATGACAATATAAGTCAGCATATAAAAGAAAGAAAAAGAAACAAGTACAATTTAGACAATACTTGAATTTGATAAACTTTAAATAGACCAGCTGCCTCATATTGTCAAGGGTGTCAGCAGCTTCTTAAAAGTGGGGGGGGGGGGGGGGGGCGGGGGGACATTGCGAGGGGGTGAAGCGATCGAGCAGGGGAGGGTGTGTCCCCCTTCCACAATAGGGAGCTTTAGCATTTCTTGGTGTGAAATTGTGCGATTTGGTACATACCTGAGACAGAAATTCCACGTAATATGTCGTGTCAGCTATGGAATCAATGTATACTTAATATAAGTGAGGGGGATAAAATGGGGAGGTGGGGGGGGGGGACATGGCCCCCGTCCCCTGCCTTTTGATGCCCATGCTTATTGTAATACATCCCCTCTTTCCACATCCTTCCCCTCTGGTCTAATCAGATCCTAACTATACCCCTGAATCCCTGCTTCATTATTAATGAGATCATT
>JBAMJV010011593.1:0-58822 GCA_037951105.1 Echinarachnius parma
CCTCTGACCTTAATATCCGCTGCCGTTAGTTTGTTAATGTGCACTTCCTGTGCAAGTTTCCTTTGCCTGATCAGGTTCATTATTACCATCATTCGTGCGCATATTATGCTGTAAAGTATAACTTATATCAGGATAGTTGTATTGTTTTTTCAGTAGACTTGATACAGTATGTTCGAACTGGCAATGAGTTATAGCTTAGCACTACTTTACTCCTACGCTAAACTATATAGTTCGATCCATTACAATACTGCATGGACGCAACAAAACATGAATAGTTCATATCCCCGTGTAAGGGAAACATTACAATAATATTAAATAACGCTTATGCATTGTGTCAATTTATTTTGGGTCAACTGAATATACATAGCTCCAACTTGGAAGTTATCATTTAACCCTAAAAAGGCCGGGCTATTTCAGGTCTCTCTACGACCGATCGGCCCCCTTAAGATCTCGCTCCTCCGTGTATTAATTTCTCAACAAGCCAATTCTTTCCTGTATAAGAAAGCAAGCATGATATTAATGTGCGTTTATAATTCATTTCATAAATGGTGTATTTTAAGCGGTTACCTTGTCAAACTGGAGCAAAATCTATGCATTAAAATTAAATGCACACATACAAATACACACAAGCACTCACGCACACACACATAAACGCACACACACACACACAAACACACACACAAACACACACACACACGCACACAAACTCACATCCTTACATACGAACATACAATTTATATTTCCTCAATCGAGCCAAAGGGGTCTAAATACAATGCCCAAAGTGTATTTCTTGCCTCAATTACCAACAGTTATAGCCCGGTCACATATCAACGGATTACGCAAACGGATGTCAAGCGGAGAGCTAAATTTTCCATCCGTTCTATACGTTTCTTGTCCGTTCCTTGTCCGGTGATGTACGTTGTTCAATGTACGCCTGTGAAATTTGTCCCACATTCACAACCCATTCGCACCTGTCCGCGCTGGGCTGGAGATATCGACAAGCACGCATAGCGTGACCACGTGCGCTAACATCATATTTTGCACGCAGTGTATCGCGGTTGAGTTGGTCTGCGTCACAGATCGTGTTACGTCAAACCTTTTAATGTTTAATTAGTTAAAAGCAGTCTTTGTCCAAATATTTACATTTACATGTACGTTATGATATATTCTTTCACGCATTAGGTGGTGAAAGCATATTTTTCATTGTGTGTGTGGGGCTTTTCCAAATACTGTTATTTGGCTTTAAGGCCCTGTCACATATCACCGGGTAGCGTTAACGGATGCTCGACGAAAACAATATTTTCGAAACCAAATTATCCGGCGGTGAAATTCGTCTCCATTGCTTAATGCACAAAACATTCCGCCAGATAGAACAACGTACATCGACTGACGAGGAACGGACAAGAAAAGCATACGAACGGAGACGAACGGATTGAAATTTTTACTCTCGTTCGGGCGTCCGTTAACGCTATCAGGTGATGTGTGACCGTGGCTTTAGTTGCTGTTGCGTTTGAATAGACTCGTCAAGCCAATAATCGCCGTTTTGAAACGCGTACAAGCCTGAGGCTGTACAGTTTTGTAGTCTTGAATATATAGTTTTCTTATATTGTACTTGTTTATCATATTTGTATTACTTTGACTGATCTATGTTGTTTTATACCACGTACAAATAAGATAAAACAAACAAAATAAAAATACATTTTAATCAGCAGCAAAGCTTGGAGTGAAGCAAGTTCCAAATCGCTGATTCTTAGCTTGAACAGTCTATTCAAATGCATTCAATTGCTGAAAAACGATGCCGAGGTGAACACAAAAAAACATAGATGAAGTATGCCTTTGTGTTTCAAATTAGATAATTGCTTCTTCATATTTTATGATAGCACACTCAAATTCAACATTTCAAGTTCAACATGCACACGTCATGTACAGTATGAGAAATGACAAAAGAGTAGAACTGAGTTGTTAACTATATCATAAAAACGGACATTTATTGTTCAGTTCTCGCGGTATGATCTGTCTGTAAAATATACATAGACAGTGGCGTAGCGTGGTATGATTGATTTAGAGGGGCACATGAATTTTTGTGGGACGCACTATTATATTTTTTGGATAAGTTGTACCCTTATGTTTTGTTTAATTTGAGGGGGGGAGGGATAACATTATTAGGGGCACGGGGTCACGTACCCCCCCCCCCCCCCCCCCCCGAATGTCCCTACACCACTCCCTGCCCAATCGGAAGCCGACTACGGGTACATGTATTAGTATGATTTACGTCATGACTATAATTCCCGTATATATCTAATGAAATATGCAAGTGAATAAACGAAAAATTAAAAATTATAGCATTAATTACTGGTAACAGCTACAATCATGAAAGGAAAATACACCCATAAATCAAACAGCAGAACAAAAGGGATTTATGTACAGAGTATATTCAGGTCTGTGTGTTTTTTAACTCCACGTATTTCTTGTTTCATGCAAATATTTCTGTTTACAATGAGTGGTGACTTTACTTAACTGATCTTAGTTACTATTCAATAAGTCTGGAATTAGCAGCTTTAAAACCTAGAAACATATTACTTCCTAAAACATTTCAATCTCACGCAGTCATATAAACCTGACTTCCAACTTACAAGTGATGCTACTTTCAGATAATTATTTGTTAAGAATTGAGATCCAATACACAGCATCTCAACTTAGTTTAAAAGCTTATTAATGGTTTGGTATGAGCTGAGTTTGAGTTTGCCCGAATATGACATGCTTTTGCCTGAATGTGTGATGTTTTTGCCTGGAAATATGGCCTTTTTCAAAGCTCCAGCGTTATTTTACAAAGCCAGCTCTATCCAAATTTTATTTGGATGTTTGGATTTGTAAAAAAACTTAGCAAGGCCCCTTACCGTGTTAATCATTAATTGATTTTCCATGTATTTTAATTTTGTAACAGCGAATTCAATTCTCCCAAATTGTGAAGTAATTATTTTTCTAGAACAGAAAACTGCAAACTGTCATTGCCAAACAACGATAAATTTGTTTTCTTCAAAATGTAGATGCATGTTTTATTTTAATAACACATGAAGATTAGAGACAAAAGATAAGTTAAGTAAAATATTAATGTTTTGTAAGTCTTTAAATGGACAGCCCTAATTCCAGCTTGTTAAACTATATTACAATGCACTCTTCAAACATTCATTGTGGCTGTTTCCAGCAAACTCTTCTAATCTTTGTTGTAATATCCAAGTAAACGTTTGATTGTCAATAACATTTTCCCAAACCAGAATTACATTAACATTTGAATACATTACAAACTCCACGTTCTACATTTCTAGTTGTATCTTAACCACTTTAACAATGTTTTCATTGTTTTCATTGTGCACGATGCTTGGTTTGGGCAGGATGGTAAATAACTCAGGTACGTGGTTCATCAAAAAAGAAAAAAAAAAAAAAAAGAAAGACTGTGCAAGCATAACCATATAACCCTTTTATTCATTTACCCTTCATCTGTCCATGGAAACTCTATTTATATATGTATCCTTGCGCTGGTTGTTTTATAGTGTGGCACTGAATGTCAGTAAATAATGTTCATGCTACATGATTTATGTGGGTCTCATATCATTACGATTTACATGTAGGACTGATCGTCTAATCAATTAATGTATTGTACAATCAATCAATATGGCATAGTAAATGATTGACTTATGTTACAGGACCCTGACCTGGGCCCCATTGCAGAAAGAGTTGCCATCGATTGTAAAACTGAAATGAATTGCAAGTCGTATCATGTGACAGAACACACAAATCTGATTGGTTCAAATATGCAAATTACCTGACTCCCAATGAATTGCAACTTTACAATAGGTTGCAACTCTTTTACCAACGGGGTCTGTTCTGTCAAGTGAATTGTCTATAATGTTGACAAATTCTTGCTCATAGAATCCCTTTTTTCTGAAATAATAGTCTTTATACTTATTATTTTAACTTTTTAATCTATTTAGCTTTGTCTGTTTAGGCAACTGTACAGTAGCCTGAAACCGATCTTTCACAATTCACATGCCCCTGGCAATTGGGCAAGTGCTGATGTGTAGCTTTTCTATTACCCTCAGTCATTTATTCATTGGGGCCTGTTGCATTCAACCTTGTGTTGTGATCAATTGAAACATTGAGAAAAAAGGGACGCCTGTAAAGTTTCTAACTCCACGAAAATTACTTGGAGCTTCCTAGTTTCTCTTCTAGCGTGTTGTTTACCTTATGGTAAGAGAAGAATAAACTAGGGTTAGATTTTTTCAAATGCTACTTTTGATATCTATCATTCAGCTCAAGAGCGTTAATGAATGGTCATAAACCTCATAAACGTCATACAGTAATTTGTTGTAAAAGCTGACGCACATTTTATTTATTTTTTTAATCAGGAAAGCAGTGTTTTTTTTCAATGAAACTTTCACATATCATTTGGACATATCTTACAATAATTTGGTATAAGATTGTAGTCTCAAATGTCATTTTGGGCAATATCTGACACTACACAGGTGCACCTTTAAGCACAATTTTCCATTTCATTAAGTGCGTTCAGTTGCAAGTTGCATATCAAATGCCACGTTTTGCTTATAAATGGGTCAATATGTAGCATCCTGATTTTACCCCACTTCCAAACTCATGAAGCCTTGGTATAACCATGTCATCTATTATGTTGGGTCTGTTGTGCATTAAACTTTGAGTTGTGATCAATTGAAACATCGCGATCAAACATAATTTTCCATTGCATAAATAGAGTTCCGTTCCAATTGCAAGTTGCAAATCAAATGCCACTTATTGGTTTGATAATCAATATTGCTTTAATATCGCTTTAATATAGCTTTAATAATCAGGTCAATATGTAGCACTCTGATTTTACCCCTATTCTGAACTCATGATCCCTTGCTTTTACCCTGTCATTCATTCACTGGGGCATGTTGCATACAACTTTGATTTGTAATCAATATATTGAAACATTGTGATTAAACACAGCTTTCCACTGCATAAAGAGAGTTGCATTTAATCACAAGTTGCAAATCAGACGCAACTTTTTGCTTTAATCAGGTCAATATGTAGCACTCTGATTTAACCCCTGTTCTGAGCTCATGAAGCCTTGCTTTATCCTGTCATTAATGGGGGTGTATTCTGAAAACGATTTTAAGTTAAAATGTATTGTTTCTACGTCATATCTATGTCAGTAAAATATATTTTAGCAAATCGCTATTTCTTAACTACAGTTTCATATTTTAGTGACGTAGATGTGACGTAGATACAATAAATTTTAGCTTAAAATCGTTATCAGAATATACCCCCTGAGCCCACATTATGTATTTGTTCAGGGTACCTATGGGAAATAAATCATTATAGGCCCACCCTTTCAATTCATCTTCCAGCTCACATTTCATGAGTTTGTAGAATTTTATGGAACTCAAGAATAATCAAATTATTAGATGCTGCAGACCATAACACCCTTTGCTCTATTTCAGCCACCGATTTCAGGACACATCTTGATTTTAAATATATTAATATAATTTGATTTTTACAAAAATGGTAAAAAAGGGGTAAAAAGAAAGAAGTACAAAGAATGTGACTGACCCCGAGTGTGACCGACCCCCCCCCCCCCCCACCCCAACAAAAAAAAAAAAAAAAAAATAATAATAATAAATAAATAAAATAATTGTCAGACCATGCTACCTTCAATATGTCACAATGATCCCCTTTACCCATGCCATCTACTGCTTGTTCTTGCTGGACATCCCCCAACTATACCGTTTCATAATCTTACTCATTTATTGTTTTTGGTCCAATTATTGTAACTGCAATTTACTATGTCATCACCAATCGGCATAGAGCATTATTATAGCTATTGGACGCTAACAGCCATTGGAAATGCAGGGCCCATGACCTTGTTTCATAACAGATTAACAAACTATTTACGAATAAAATTAACAAAAGTACAGTGTACTTAATTATGTTTTATATACTGTGTTTAATGGTCATGTGTTATTGTATGATGTTTGATAATGTAACTCTTTATGTATAGCACATAAGCACTATTTGTATGCACATACTGTAGGTGTAACTATCTGTGATAATGTGCCTCCCCGATTAACATTCAATCCTCCAACCTACCCTCTAACTACTGTCACATAACAGTGGTGTATGAATCAATGTTACGTGTTGTTTAGCTCTGTAACAATATGTGGTTTATTCCAAGTCTGAAAAAGACATATAAACAATATTTTGCTATTTGAGCTGTTCTCTATTAATCATTGGAACCTGTACCGTGTTTGTTTTGTTTTCAGTATTTAGTATTTTGATGTTGAACCATCTCATCCCTGTACATGTAAACATTTGTTTCATTATTTGTTAATTGTACTTTTTGCACTTCTCTTTTCCTTATTATGAAAATATATGCCATTGCATGATTGCAATGCTAACATTATGTTTATCATTAAGTGATTCTTTATATTTAACTATCAGTATAAATCATCTGTTAACTATAATTATTCTTTCTTCAATTCTCTCCAGGAGGATGGCGAGTTTTCTGACCTTGTCTGAGATCATCTGGCATAGCAACACAGTCATCTGGCAACCAAAATAACAACATCTACAATGTCCTGGAGGCGAAAAACAAAACAAACAATGCTGCTGCGCCCTGGACCAACCCTTTCCACTTCAGCGAATGCCATCGACGTGTAACCCCCGAAATGTGAGTCCAGCATCAAGGGATCATTGTCTAGCATAGCATCAAACTCATCTGGCAACACACAGAAGAGCTACTGTGGAAGAAGAAGAACAATTATATAATATTCTTTATCCTGGAGTGACTCTTTCAATTGACATTCATGCCATTGTTAACCCCTCCAGCTCCAGCGTCAAGAGATGAACAAAACTGTTACTGTCTTCTTAGCATAAAAGTCATCTGGTAACACACAGAAGAGCTACTGTCAGAAAAGAGCAACACTTCTACAACATTTTATAAGCTGGAGTGACTCTTTGAATTTAGATCCATGCACTGATATGCGAAGCCCTCCAGCTCCAGCCTCACTAGATAAACTAAACGGTGGCTGTCTTGTTAGCATGCAAGTCATCTGGTAACCTAAACCCCTCAAAAAAAGTTCGGAAACTCAAGTTTCATCGATCATATCTCTCGTATTTTTTAATAAGAATACTCGAAATCGATGTCACAATAAAGCCTCATTATATACCTTTCAAACGATGCATTATGTGTAGTAATTATGCAATTGGGGCGATTGCAGTAGCCCAGAGAATAGGGGGAGGCAGGAAGTGAAATCTCGCAAAATGGCCCCAATGCATTCAATTTACGAGTGCAAGACTGTGTTGACCAGTTTTCTAAAGGTTAACATTCTATTGAATGCTGCCACCCTTTCCATTCATCAAAATTGTTGAATTTGATACCATTTTAATGGAAATTATCTCTTCCTTACGATGGCATATTAATCGTAAGGATTATGCAAATGGGGTGTGTGCAGCGAACCGGAATATGGAGATGGGTCGAGTGTGAAATCAGACAAAAAGATATGGAATTGACAAAAAATCAGAGCGTTGCATTTTTTTCGAGCTTTTGGGAGGATTGTTTAGCATTTCAAATAAAATATTCATGATCAAATATGATATCAACGGAAAGCCCAACAACTCTTCTGTATGAAAATGTGAAATGTATAATGATTTTTGTAAAGGGCGGCTGCAGGGAGATGAATTGGAGGGAGCCTCAAAAGTGACCCATTTTGAAACGCTCTGATTTCAAGGCACTATTCATGCGTTTTCAATTGAATTCCTCTCATTCATGGCCAACTCATTCAAGTCGCATTACATCCTCTACACAATGGTATACAGATACCGACACCAAATCAGAGCGTTTTGAAATGGGTCACTTTTGAGGCTCCTCCACATTCATCTCCCTGCAGCTGCCCTTTACAAAAATCATTATAAATGTCACATTTTTATACAGAAGAGTTGTTGGGCTTTCCGTTGATATCAATTTAAATCATGAATATTTTATTTGAAATGCGAAAAAATCCTCCCAAAAGCTCGAAAAAAATGCAACGCTCTGATTTGTTGTCAACTCCATATCTTTTTGTCTGATTTCACACTCGACCCATCTCCATATTCCGGTTCGCTGCACACACCCCATTTGCATAATCATTACGATTAATATGCCATCGTAAGGAAGAGATAATTTCCATTAAAATGGTATCAAATTCAACAATTTTGATGAATGGAAAGGGTGGCAGCATTCAATAGAATGTTAACCTTTAGAAAACTGGTCAACACAGTCTTGCACTCGTAAATTGAATGCATTGGGGCCATTTTGCGAGATTTCACTTCCTGCCTCCCCTTATTCTCTGGGCTACTGCAATCGCCCCAATTGCATAATCACTACACATAATCCATCGTTTGAAAGGTATATAATGAGGCTTTATTGTGACACCGATTTCGAGTATTCTTATTAAAAAATACGAGAGGTATGATCGATGAAACTTGAGTTTCCGAACTTTTTTTGAGGGGTTTATATAACAGCAGCTATCATAGGAAAAGACTAAGAGCAATGTTTGTTTGACATTTGCATTGGTGATCATGAACAATCCCCTTTTTTACCATTGAATACCATTGATATGTATCCCCATGGAAGTGGCTTCAGCATCAATAAGTCATCTCCTTTAGCAGCAAAGTTGTCTGGCTACAGACATAACACAAGCCACTGTAGGAAGAGAGCAAGTCTTCTTTAACATTCTACATCCTGCTACTGATCAATTATGTCAGTTGATATTATTTGTTGGTAAGAATTTATTAAATGTATGTCTAGGTCTAGCATTCTATGAATATGAATTTTCATGACATTTAATTTGATATCAAGAACAAAATTTGTGTCATAATTCCAATTGTGCTTGTTTTGCTGAAGCAATAATTATTATTCATTGTATCTTTCGTATTATGAATTATTATGAATGGTGATTGAACTATAATGATAATTGTAATTGACAAAGCCAGTTTTGCAATTAATTGTTGTTTCTTTTTGTGACAAGTCGTTTTGGGGTCCTTGTACAAATAACCCTCATGTGTATGATATATGCATCCCTATGTACCACCATTTCAACCAACACTATGTATTTATCTAAATTTCTATTATATTTTTGTATTTTAGTCATGTATATAGAAAGGGCATAAGGGTCTTTGCATCAAATAGTTTTATTTATGGCGTTGTTAGATGTACAGAAACATATTCCAACTTCTTATGTTTAAAGTCGGATGTTTGAGGTGTCTGAATGATAAAAAAGGGTTTGAAATAACATATTGCATTATTTAAAGAGGTTTAAAGCCATATTATTACCTCATTTGTTGTCCTGAACTAGTCTAGCACAACAGACTCGCTTAATTTATGTATCAAAATGCGCTGGTTTATGAGAACCCGATGGTTGAGCACCGGTCTAGCAATCCGGAGGTCTCGGGTTCGATTTTCGGGCGAAGCCTATTTTCTTTTGCTCATACCATTTATTTAGAATATTTCTGGTCAGTTTCCTTTATGTTTGAGTTTCATTCATTTATCTCAAAAAGTACCACCCCAACATTTGGAGAGGTGGCTCGTAATAATTATCTTTCTCATTAACTCTGGAAAGAAATTGTACATTGATCACTTGTAATAATGAAGCTTCTTTCCCCTAAAAAAATATGTTAGTTTTGTTCAGGTAGGATAATTATGTAGGATAGAGCAGTGAAATGTTTCCGCTTACTTGGATACTCCTCTTAAAGGGGTGAAATGCTCTGCAAAAGTCTACCCACTTAAACAGAGACCATTGTATCATTGTATGGTATTTCATTAGATTTTGTTGAAACATATTGTATCTACCAGTCCCAAAACTATCTTTAAATGTTTGGTGACGTGAAATCCCGGCTTTGATTGAGGTTTATAGCTTTGAATATATGGTTATATTGATATACATGTACCACACTCTTTTTTCAAAGAAATCCTTAAGTTGGGCAAAAAAGGTAAATTTCATGCAACTTTTTGGCGTCGGCATTCCATACTCCAAAAAAAGTGATTTACGTAACATGCAGTATGTGACGTCATCTATGACGTCATGAACATTTGTTTTTAGAAATTTCAAATTTGAACTTCATTTTCCGAAAGAGCGTAAAAAATAATGACCAAATACCGAAAATCAATTGAATATGTGAAGTATTGGCTGAGATATAATTTTACTTCAATGGGCAATCAGTGTTATAGAGCTCTGGTTCATAAAGTTATTACCAGAGCACTATATAACACTGATTGCCTATTGACAAAACATTCATTTGGATGGGCATATCTCAGCTAATACTTCACATATTCAATTGATTTTCGGTATTTGGTCATCATTTGTTACGCTCTTTCGGAAAATGAAGTTCAAATTTGAAATTTCTAAAGACAAATGTTCATGACGTCATAGATGACGTCACTGCATGTGACGTAGATCACATTTTTTGGAGTATGGAACGCCGACGCCAAAAGTTCATGAAATTGTACCTTTTTTTGCCCAACTAAAGGATTTCTTTGAAAAAAAAGTGCGGTATATAAATATAGGCACATATTGAAAGCTATAAACCTGAATCAAAGCCGGGATTTCACAATACCTTTAACATTCATGCCAGAAGTTATGCCCATGCATAAATATCCAATGGTGCACACCATTGTTACAGTTAAGCGTTAATTACTATGATGTTTATGTTAATAATTTAAAGTAAAACCTAAAAGGACCAAGATAAATAAGTTTATGAATATTTAATATTCGGTTTCCCTCTTATAAGTTATTTAATTGATATTTTTGATTTTGCATATCATTGTCAATGTAATTATTCAAAAACAATGAAAATGCACAATCTAGATTAATGAGAAATATGTATGTACGGCTTAAACATCAATGGAAGTATGGAACATACTATTATGAATAGTTGAATGTGCTATGCTCTGCTTGAAACTGATGCATATTGATTAATTTAAGAGCCAAAAATAGCTCTGGTAAAGATAAGATCGTTTTTGTCCCAAAAGCAGGAATTTTAGATTTGCAAATTTGTTGTTTCTAGTAAATATGGCTGCAATGTTAATCAAACTTTGCAAACATGATTTAAATTAAATTAATCCAGTGTTACATTTTTGGTCGGATCAGTCCAATAAACGGATCAATAATATGCAGATTTAATTATTTTTTAACCAATTATGAAAAGTAACCGGTCCTTGACAAGTAAATATCATGTTACTCGTACGCAGTATGTAGCCATATTGAATGAAAGCTTGAACATGTGGGTTTGTAAGACCATCTGAAATGGCCTTGTATGAAAATAGATTTATATCATACAATAAATCATTGAAATGTAAATAGTAAACATAATAATTTGCTTTATTTTGTATTCATTGAAGTGCTTTAATTGTGTGGGTGAATGCATTTTTCAAATACATGCTAACAATTATGCTAGAACAAACAATCATTGAATAACAAGGTAATTAAGGAGAGTAATAATACTAACTCTGTGCAATAAGATTACAATAATCAATACATAGGTCCTGATCATAGATTGTAATGTTCAATGTTTTAGGGGCAGAACTTAATTTTTAGATAACGGCCCTATCATAATCATTATGACAGTTGTATTAGTGTATTGTTATTATTTCCAGAAAAATAATTCCAATGAAAAAAAACCGACAACATTTTACTTAATTTACCATTCAACCGCATCCCTAATTGCCCCAACTCAATTGACAATATGACAGTTTACGAAACAGTGTGCCTGTGTGTATGCATGTTTTTTTTTATTGCCAGAGCTAATAGTATGTGTAGCCCTACAAGCGCACTTTGAAGTAAATCTTGATGTTTGGTTTTGTTGTGTGTTTATCTTGTCAAACTGGGGCAAAATATATGCATTCAATCTAAATGCACACACATAATATACCCGCTTGCATACACACACACACACACACACACATACACACACACTTTTCATGCACGCACGCACAAGCATGCACAAAAACACACATGCACATGCACACGCACACTTTTTTTTTTTTTTTTAAATGATTTTTATTCCTCCATATATAACATTTACATTTGAATATACATACTAAACAAAATATACATATACAATTATAATGAACGAAAATAGAAATGATTATTTTACATACATAAACAAATACAAATCAACTGTATATTCAATTTCCTGACTTCATAAAATAAACATAATGGAGGTTTTGTAACTAAAAGTAAAAGGAACTAAAATATGCCCCTTTACCCCCCCCCCCCCCCACCCCCCAATTTAGCCCAAGAAAAACCCCATCCCCATCCAACCACCGATCGCACCACAATCACACACATACCGCAGACACCCATTCCAGTATTCTGCTCGTTTTGATTTCAACCAAAAGAGTAATTAATTAACAATATAGAAAGCTGTCACATTCAACTAAAGAGGGTAGAAACCCAGAACCTTAATAATAATAAACGACTTCCCTATAATTCTAACAAAATTAAATTAATCATATTATACATGTATTTTATGGTGTTCCCACTTTTGTAAGTGAACTCCTAGTTTACCCTTTTTAATAGCCATTTTTTTTTCTTCTTCTTCATAATCCAAAATAATTTTCTGTACTTTCCGTACAGAAGGAAGTACACCTTTTGTTCTAAAAGAATAAATAGTATATTTTAACAAAAAAATAATAGAGTTACAATACTTAACTCTATGCGATCTACCTGTCAGTCCTACAAAAATTATTTTCCAATCAACATTCCTAATTTCAATCAAATCAAAATATTCAATTATATCTAACCAAAACCTTTGTACGTATAAGCATTTAAAAAATAAGTGTGAATATGTCTCAATCTCATTTTTACAAAAAGAGCATAAATTATCAATAACAAATCCAAACCTAAATAAATGTTCTTTTGTATATAATGCCCTATGTAATAATTTATATTGAAATTCTCTCAACTTACCCACCAAAACTGCGCTCTTTAATCTTAAAAATATATCCTTCAATTCTTCATTACTATAATCAAAATTTGTATGTCCATCCCCAATACACAAATTATATTCCTTTTGAAATGTTTTAACTAAATATTCATACATATGCCTAGATTTTAAATCAATTAACATTCCTATATATCCCGAAACTTTTAATCTAATTTCAAATGTTCGAATATCTACTTGAATAAAGTCACTCGTAGTTTTATCATCTTTCCATTGAAGGGGCAATGCCCCAAAAATATCATGAATCTTTAAAAATCCTTCTCCTTTTATTCCCAAGCCTACAAAGTGAGCAACAGATCTCAAATTACCATTCAACATTATATCAGATACCTTGCTTATACCTCGTTGTAATAAATCTTTATCAAAAATCATTTTATTTCTTAAGCACACATGTCTATTATTAAAAACAAAGGGATTACTTTTTTTCATTTTCAAAGTGTCTACAATTATCTATATCTTGCCAAACTTTCAAAATGTCTACATAAAAGGGCGGAACTTCTTTTAAAGTAGAAATTCAAAGGGAATAGAAAAAAGTTTTTATGGTTTATTTTATGATAGAATGAGTTATTAAAGCAATTTGTGCAGTTAACAAGTCATGAAAGTGTTCAGTTTCATGTTTTATGAAAATGAAATTTTAGTGAATTGACCCTCCCCTTTACCATGAAATCGGCACAGCAAAGTGGCTCTGTGCGTGACGTAAGAGCCGGGCTTTGCGCTCCCGACAGCTCTAGCTCGAACGGCGATCTACACGCAATTGTTCATAGAGTGGACGCAGTTCTACTCTCTCAAAAGGATTGAATATTGCCTGAATAATCAATATCTGACACACAGTTGTCCTCTCATGTCCTGAAACATATCCTAATGTCAATATTCATGTCATTATTGGCATTGAAAAAGTGTCAATCTCCGTAAAATAACTGTTTACAAATCAATCCATTTTGCCGAATTGTTGTTCATACTAGCAAATTACCCGTCACCAGATCTTTGAGTAAGGAAATGTATGTTGTATATAAATTTATTTTTATTTATTCATTTATTTTTTTTAATCTGTGTTGTAAAATATTGGGTCAATTAAAGGGAAAGTTGAGTTTTGGTAGAGAGGGCGCTACACATGATAATTTTTTGGGGAGATAACGCAAAACTGAGTGTAAAATTTGAAAGAGCATAATATTTTAATGACAGAATAAAGTTTATTTGATGAAAATCGGTTCAGAAACGGCTGAAATATCCATAAATATAACAATTTGTAATAAACCTGGGGCCCCAGGTTTATTAGAGAATTTTGAACCAGCCGTTAAAAATTCAAACAAATACTTCCCCTTTTCGAAAAATTTCAAAAGAAGTTTTGTAATGTTTGTTGATTATCTCTCTATCTAATCATTATTTTTACTAACCTTCACATGCATGACATTTTATTTAAAATGGTTTAAATCAATGAGTTTTAAGAGAGCGCCCTCTTACGTTTTAATGGCTCTTTTTGAATGATAACATAATTTTACTACGTCATTTGGAATTTTGTGTTTCTTTCTAGTTATAACTATTAGTTTTTAATGTAATGATGTAGGTTTTGGTTACTAAAATTAAATTTCACTAAAACTGTACTCTCCTTACCAGAACTCATCTATCCCTTTAATGGAATAACATAATTTATGCAGTCTTACCCGGATTTTGAGGTTTGCTGAAGACGGGAGATGGCTCTCTGATTGAGGGCACAGGCGGAAGGCCGGATTGGTTATTTAGTTGTGGAAGACTTCAGGGAATACAATGTTCTTCGTTAGCCACATGATTTCTCCCTTGCTGTTCACGGAGTGTGTTGATGTCAGGGCAGTGATGTTCCCGAAGATTCTAGCTCTTGACAGAGCAACGTAGAGCTGACCATGCGTGAATGCTGGTTCTGGCAGGTACAAACCAACATAGTCCAGTGTCTGCCCCTGAGACTTGTTGATGGTGATGCTGAATGCTGGTCTCAATGGGAATTGCCGTCTTCGCAGGGTGAATGGTAATCCCGAGTCTGATGGTGACAGGGTGATTCTGGGTATCAGAACCTTCTTGCCACTGTGATGCCCAGTTCTTATCTCACACACAATAACATGCTCATCCAGACTCTGGATGACCATTCGGGTGCCATTGAGAAGTCCGCGTGCCGGGTCGAGGTTTCGTAGGAGCATGACTGGGGCATGAACCTTGAGGGTCAGGTGATGAGGTGGAACCCCAGATGGAGTCAGTGAGTTTAAGAACTCAGTAGGGTACAGTCCTGTGTGACTTTCATCTTCCACACTGTCTGCGCTACTGTAGGTGACCGGCTGCCCTGGAAACTGTTCCATCATCAGTTCATTAATGGAGTCAACGATGCTGTTTTTTGTTGTCAGGATTGCCCGCGAGCACAGGAAGTTACTGTCCAGGTGATGTGTTGGCACATCTGGGAAGACGTGATCGATGAGGTCCTGCAGGCAGCCATCTTTTGACTGGAGAGAGATGCTGGGAGGGAGTGCCACTGTGTCCTCTTCCTCGTTGTCAGGGCAGGCAGGCTCAGTACCATCTCCAATTCGGAGAAGGTACTCCGGGAATGCAGCATCTCCAGAGGCGGAGGCTCTCATGTTCTGCTTCAGACTCAGCACCTTTACATGTCTCCAGAGTGTTGACCTTCTAAAACATGCCTGGACTATTGTGGCTCTGCTACCATGACGGACAACTGGAAGCACCTGTCGAAAGTCTCCTCCAAAGGCAACCACTTTCCCTCCGAATGGTTTCTCCGACTTGGTGAGATCACGGAGAGACCTTTCAAGGCACTCTATCACCTGTTTGTGTGCCATGGGTGCCTCATCAAAGATAATGAGGCTTGCCTCTTTGATGAGCCTGGCTAGGTCAGTGTTTCTGCCAATGTTGCAGGTTGAATTCTTCAGAATGGGTATCTTGAAGGTGCTGTGTGCAGTGCGAGCAACATCTAACATCTCGGCTGCTATTCCTGATGTTGCAACAGCAAGGACAATCTTGCCTTCTGACCGGAGTGTGGCAGCCATTGTGTTGTACGTAAAAGTCTTGCCTGTCCCACCAGGACCATCAATAAAGAACACTCTGTGTTTGGCCTTATCAGGGTTGGCAACGGCTCCAATGATTTCACTGTACACCTGCGCTTGATCTTGGTTCATCTTCTCGATGTTTCTGGCTGCTTTCTCTCTTTGTTCAGCTGCAGAAAAGACTGTGAACTGATGAATGAGGTGGGAAACCGCTTGCTCTTCATGTGCCTGTGGCAGACCAGCGTAGTCGTCGAGTTGCTTGCCGTGGATCTGCAGGTGACGTCCTATGTCCAGGAGAGCAGTGTTGACGACATCATTGCTGGGGTCACCGTCTGTCCTCCCATACCTGTAAACATAAGAGGCAATAAAATCGTAATGTGCACGTATGTATATTTAACCCTAAAAGGGCCGGGCTATTTGAGGTCTTCAGCAGGCCAGGGGGGGGGGGGGGCCATTATGGCCCCCCCCCCCCAAGATCTCGGCCGCGGAGCGGCCGATCGCCGTAAAAATTTGCACGCATGATAAGTGAAGTGTATAGAATACAATGGTAATTTTTAAAATTTTTGAAAAAATCTATTCATTTGCATATTTTTGGTAATTTATGCAAATAACTCATGAAATTCATATTTTTACCCATAAATCATATATTCTTCAAAGTTAAAGTCTGGTTTTCACTATATATATTCTTTAGAGCATTTGGAATGATAATCTGACAAAAAGATTTGGAAGAGCTCGGTTCTTCCTTATGTTTTCTATTGTTTTACGAATTTCTTATGTATTTCTGTTTTTTAAACTTATGTATTTTATTGTTTTTTTGTTTATTTTTTCTGACTATAATTTAACTATTTTGAACCCCAAAACCAACATATAAATTGTAAACAACACCAAATAACTAATGATAAACCACATTTTACGAAAATTGATATTTCCATATGTTTTGTACACAAATCATGAAATTGAGCGATTTTCGGGCTGACATGCATAAACAAAAGGTCACGTGACTTTGTAACGGTAGGTCCGATTTCCAAAAGAAAAAAGCCACCAAGCAGCGGCGCGTCATGTAGGGGGGGGGGGGGTGCCATTATGGCCCCCCCCCCGGCCCTATTAGGGTTAAATGCATTTAGCATGATTTTGTCATACTGTTTACTGTACTTACTTACCTATGGTACTGTATGTCCTCACAGAGAGTCATCTTGTGACGATCCCATAGCTTGCCTGGTTCTGCAGGTTCTGCGAAGACCAAGATGATTGCAAACAGGTGACGGAGTTGGACGGGCATTTTGTGCTGAGCTGCTTCATGGAGACAGGAGTCCCACTCAGTGTCGCTTTCCAGAAGACCAAGTCTCAGGGCTGTCTGTTTGAATGTTGAACAGATGGTGCCATCATCCAGTGTTCGGAGATCCACGAAGCTGGTTTTCCCTCGCAAATGGGTGAGAAGTATCCTCAGGAAGTATCTCTCTCCTTGTGATGGACATGCCGTACACATTCGCCCAATTGTGTTTCCTGCCTGTCTTGGTCTCCACTCTCCTCTTTGAGGGTTCCATGTATACCTCTCAGGAAACTGTGTGTATAGCAGTTTCCTGGCTTCAGGATCTCGTTTGTTGGTGCTGAACCATGCCATGAGTGTCGTGTCTTTAGCTTTGTCAAGAGCGTCTGCTGCATGGCCCTCCTTGAACAGTACCTGCTGCTGCTCCTCCAGGTGTACACTCAGTCGTTGGATGGCCGGTGCTCTGTCATGGAGATCATAGTGGAATATTCGCCAGCATGCTTCCTGTGGTGTGATGTATCTGGCATTGACAAAGTTGCTGATCTCATCGATCTGTTTCGGTGGTTCTGTCCGATTCCCACTGCTCTGTTGTACTGACGGCGCCTCGTGAGTAATCTCAGCTGTGATCATGTCATTGCCCTTGAAGATGTATTTGTAGAGGTACTTCACAGCTCTGATGGAATTGCAGACCTCAACATTGATGTGGGTGTTGAGCAGTGTTGCCAGGTATGGGTTGTAGGGGACCACCCAGCTGTTATCCATAGGGATCTTCTTGCTTCCATCTGCTCCGGTGATGCTCTTGACGATGGTGGATCCGTCATCTCGGCGTCTGTAAATGGGATACCCATCTTCATTGCTCTGAGATACCTCTGAGAATGCCTTTGGGTACCCCTTTGAGCAGACACCATCTTTCATACATGGGGAGGAAAGGTTCAGGTGTCCACATGGGCCATGCATCATGTGGCTGGTGACAGTGTTGTATAATTCAGGCAGGTTGTTGTCTGGTATTTCAGCTGATACGAACTTGTCAAAGTCATCTGCTGTCCAAGGCTTGTCTTCTGGTGCCAGGATGGCGAGAATGTGTGTATGTGGTAGTCCTCTCTTCTGAAACTCCACAACACTGACAAAGGCCTTCACCTTTCCCAGGACATGCTTGTGTATTATCTGATCAAGCATCTGCTTCATCTTCAGCATGAAGACGCGGACAACAATATCAGGTCGGTCACTTGCTGTCTGATGTGGGAAGAGAGCTTCTTTGATCTCAGGCCAGTTCGGATTGCACGTCATAGTGATGAAGAGATCTGGCTTCCCAAATCTACGGACAATTGCCATGGCATCTTGGTAGTGCTGGTGCATGGAGCGAGGACTGCCAGTGAAAGTGGCTGGCAGGACAACCAAGCGGCCGATATTCTTTCCGTCTGTGTCCCCACTGTTGACAGCATCGCTCAGTCCTTGGTAGAGTTCAGCATGCAGTTTATCTTGGTTGTACCTGTGGAAAGTCAGTCGCTGGCTTTCGATCTTTGCGTACATGTCCACAACATACTGCTGCAGTAACCTCCCTCCATGCAAGATAGTGCTGAATTCTTCCCGCACCATCAGCCTGTGGGCATAGTACTGCATGGGAGACATCTTCTGGTACCTGGAGAGGTCGATGCCAATCTGCCAGCCAGTTTCTCCTTGTGGGAAGAGGAGAACATAGTGCAGTGGATCATACATCCTGTGAGTTTCGTTGATTCTCTTCAGAACGTATCCTTTTGGATCATCACTTGCTCGCCGATAGAGTACGATGTCACGGTGCCCAGGTTCTTCTCCACTCCCTGGCATTAGTATGGCCACATCCGAGCTGGTAGGTAAGTTGTATCTCCTGGGATCACGGCCAGTCTCCTTCAAAACCAGGCGGACCTCACCAGCATCATCCCCAGTTTCCTTGATTGCGTTGGCGGCGTGCTTGTACTGCTTGATGTATGGATTAACATCATGCAGCACTTTTTGCAGTTGCAGCAAGCACTCAGTTTGAAGTCCAGTGTTCCATTTTATTCGGTTTGTCAGTTCATTTTTGGCATCATAAATCAAGATCTGGCTGAACTTTGGTTGCTCACCCTCCTCAGGAAGAAGCTGTCCGGTGCGGTGGCAGACGGTGCCTTGTATTCTAAAGGTGGGTGGACCATGGCCTTGCAGGTACTCTTCTTTGACACCAAGTGATGTGAAGGCCAGACTTGAGTTGTATGCACGGATGTTCGACCGGAAAGATGCAGCCTCCTTGCCAGGCTCTGTGAGCAGTCTTTTCAGAATACCCGGAGGCTCAGGAAGAGGTGGCAGTACAACCTTGCCTTGGGAGCAGCAAGTGGAGAACTTCGCGGTGTTTGCCTGCACGGAACCTGTATGGGTCTCCTTGCTCCACATCTTGGCATTGCATCTGCAGCAGTCCACACTCATGGCACCTATGTCCAAGACATCTGGCAGGACACATACTCCCTGTGTGTACTCTTCTAACATATGAATGGCCTTGCGCTGCATGGCGGTCTTTGATCGTATATGCTGTGCTTTAGCCGTCTGCTGTCTGTGCATTTTCTGATCCTCATTTTCTGTTGCACGCGCGCTTGCATTTCGTTCTTTATCCATCTGTAGCCTGTGTGTTCTATCCTCTTCATCTTCTGTTGCACGCGCTCTTGCACTTTGTTCTTTATCCATCTGTAGCCTGTGTGTTCTGTGCTCTTCATCTTCGGTTGTACGCGCGCTTGTATGACGTGCAGCATCTAGTTGCAGTCTTTTTTTCTGTTGCTGATAATCTTCATTCGCGCGAGCTGCTCTTTTACGTGCTGCTTGGTGCTTGGCAGCTTGTCGAGTACTGTAGGTGCTCAGCCGTGGTCTCTTCTTCGGAGGCATGATGCTACTGTTGTGCAGGATTGTAGATACTGCATAGAAGTGAGATAAAAGGTATTTGTATTAAATAATCACCCACAATGGGCGACACATGTATGACATACACAGATACACTGGGGGGGGGGGGGGGGGGGGGGGGCTTGTATGCAGGCAGATGCCATGCTGACATACTTGTTACAGAGTTAGGGTATACATGTGCCATTGTTGAAGTTAAAGGTATGGTGAAATCTCGGCTTTGATTCAGGTTTATAGATTTGAATATGTGCCTATATTGATATACCACACTATTTTTTCAAAGAAACTGTTTAGTTGGGCAAAAAAGGGTACATTTCATGCAACATTTTGGCGTCGGCGTTCCATACTCCAAAAAAAGTGATTTAAGTCACCGGCACTGGTGATGTCATGTATGACGTCATGAACATTTGTTTTTAGAAATTTCAAATTTGAACTTGATTTTCCAGAAGAGTGTCAAATATAAAGACAAAATAGTGAAAATCAGTTGAATTTGTGGACTATACGTTGAGATATGCCCATCCAAATTAATTTTACTTCAATGGGCAATCAGTGGTATAGAGCTCTGGTAATAAGAGCTCTATAATACACTGATTGTCCATTGAAGTAACATTTATTTGGATGGGCATATCTCAGCCAATAATCCTCGTATTCAATTGATTTTCGGTACTTGGTCATTATTTTTGACGCTCATTCGGGAAATGAAGTTCTAATTAGAAATTTCTAAAAACAAATGTTCATGGCGTAATAGATGAGATCATCGACTGCCGGTGACGTAAATCACTTTTTTTGGTGAAAACGCCGACGACAGATAGTTGCATAAAATGTACCTTTTTTGCCCAACTTCAGGAATTCTTTGAAAAAAGAGTGTGGTACATACGTATATCAATATAACCATATATTCAAAGCTATAAACCTCAAAAAAGCCAGGATTTCACGTCACCATACCTTTAATCACAGTGCCGAAGCTCACATCTAGCATCCTGTGAACCCAGGAGTTAATTAGTTCCGGCACAAACTGCCTCCACCGTGTGCCGAGGTCTGTACCACAGCTAGCACCCATGGTGGAAACAGGATGGCATCTAGCTGATATTACTTTTTGAAGGTCCACAGTACAGTACTTCCTACATCTACTATACTTGATAGTCTTCAATCAACGACCACGTATGATTTATGTGCTTCAAACTGACCACTGGTCAAACAGTTAAATGTCTAAATGTAACTTCGTATACTGATTAATATAGTAGCAATATGCCTAGCAGGCACCAGATTAATGAACAAACATTGCTTCCCCTGTGAATTAATTAAAAAGAGGAATTTCTGTGTAATTGTTAAATGCACATCGGTCAGCTCTGTCATAAAAGCTGAATCGAACAGAATAAAAATTAATGGAGAAAGAAGGGGGAGACACACCTTTAAATTTCATGAGCTAATTACTCATTTAAAAAGTTTGTTAAACATCTTTAAAAAAAGCAAACAAATAAAACAAAATTAAAATTAGTCATTATAAATTAAAACTTCCAAAAACTTGATAGACATATGCACACTATCACGGTGGTGTGGTAGCTCATTTTTCAATCTAGTTGGGTGAACAATTATAAACACATATTTGGGTAGATTCAAGCATAACCGTATTTAATTTGCAGAGGTACTGCACTATGGGATCATTTTTTACAATAGTCTTTTAAAACCGATTTGATGTGTATACTATTGGAACTGATTTTAGTGACTTGTACATTCCACAAAAAATTACGTCACGAAAAGCAGCAGGCTGAATTGTCATATGGACGCTGTGCAGATATTGGGCCCCCTACGTCGGCGGTGAAATCTAAGTGCTGTTTGGTGCTTCGGCTAGAATGCCTACGCGCATTCTGTGACACTGGCTTGTAGCTTTATGGCGGTCCTACTAATCACCGCGAACACCGTGAATCACTACGAAGCACTACGAAATCACTACTAAGCAAACTGCCTCCACCGTGTGCCGAGGTCTGTACCACAGCTAGCACCCATGGTGGAAACAGGATGGCATCTAGCTGATATTACTTTTTGAAGGTCCACAGTACAGTACTTCCTACATCTACTATACTTGATAGTCTTCAATCAACGACCACGTATGATTTATGTGCTTCAAACTGACCACTGGTCAAACAGTTAAATGTCTAAATGTAACTTCGTATACTGATTAATATAGTAGCAATATGCCTAGCAGGCACCAGATTAATGAACAAACATTGCTTCCCCTGTGAATTAATTAAAAAGAGGAATTTCTGTGTAATTGTTAAATGCACATCAGTCAGCTCTGTCATAAAAGCTGAATCGAACAGAATAAAAATTAATGGAGAAAGAAGGGGGAGACACACCTTTAAATTTCATGAGCTAATTACTCATTTAAAAAGTTTGTTAAACATCTTTAAAAAAAGCAAACAAATAAAACAAAATTAAAATTAGCCATTATAAATTAAAACTTCCAAAAACTTGATAGACATATGCACACTATCACGGTGGTGTGGTAGCTCATTTTTCAATCTAGTTGGGTGAACAATTATAAACACATATTTGGGTAGATTCAAGCATAACCGTATTTAATTTGCAGAGGTACTGCACTATGGGATCATTTTTTACAATAGTCTTTTAAAACCGATTTGATGTGTATACTATTGGAAGTGATTTTAGTGACTTGTACATTCCACAAAAAATTAAGAGAACAGTCGTTTACTTTATTACGTCACGAAAAGCAGCAGGCTGAATTGTCGTATGGACGCTGTGCAGATATTGGGCCCCCTACGTCGGCGGTGAAATCTAAGTGCTGTTTGGTGCTTCGGCTAGAATGCCTACGCGCATTCTGTGACACTGGCTTGTAGCTTTATGGCGGTCCTACTAATCACCGCGAACACCGTGAATCACTACGAAGCACTACGAAATCACTACTAAGCACTACTAAGCACTACGAAGAGCAAAAAGATAGCATTTGGAGCGCATGTAGAAGTAGATGAGCAAAAATGCAAAGTGATGTTCACCAACTCCTTGCACTTGTACACTGTTTCGACGATCAATTGGATAATTCAACATCTGAACACTTCAATCGTAAATATCATTTTAACGAAAGGGAAAGTCTGGCAGCTACCATAGTCTACCTCTACGTGCGCGCATTAAACGTAGTTTTTAGTACAGGGCGCTCTTCGCAGTGCAATCTTCGTCTTCGTAGTGCCTCGTAGTACTGCGAAGACGTGCTCTTCGCGGTGCTTCGTAAGGGTATCGTAGTGCTTCGTAGTGTGCTTAGCAGTGCTTCGCAGTGCTTCGCAGTGCTTCGCAGTGCTTCGCAGTGCTTCGCAGTGCTTCGCAGTGCTTCGCAGTGCTTCGCAGTGCCTAGTACTGATCCTTGGCGATTAGTAGGACCCGCTTTATGGTATATAAAAACCAATTTAAAAGTGGTTAAGAATCATTTTAAAACTTGGTTTATACAAAGAAAACAATATTTCTCGACATCTGATACGCATGAAATCCAACAAATATAAGCAAGTATTTTAAATAAATGTATTAAACATCACGTCGAATACAATCCAGAATTCATACACGAAATATAGGATTATGGGACCGAGCGGCGCTTGGAATTGGTGCATCATTCCCAGCCCGACGGAGGCGGTCTAGACTCTAATACACTCGTGAGACTTGGTGTACACGGTACAGAAACACTCCCGTCAATCAGTCATTTCCTTCCTTATTCCAAAAAAAAAAATTATACTGTTGTACTCACCAGATGTGATTGATTTTCTCACCTAACTTTGCAGATCGTTCAGGATTCCCCGGTCAAAATATCGCGTCATGTTGGCCCTAGATATCCTGAGCTGTACGTACACAACATACGATCTTGTTTTGGTCGGAAGCCAGGCTCATCAATTAAAAACAACAATTCGCAAGCAAATTACGATAGTCTTAATTCAGGCGCACATAGCGGCGCACGTGTTATTTCCGATTTGACAGGCATACGATAATGTGTGTAAGTAATTTACAACGTATCGATTCTAGGCTGAACAAAGACTACATATGCATAATGAAAGGTCATTTCAGCAACACACTTTTCACGGTACTTCCGTCGCAAGCATGTGCGATGATCAGCGCTCGACGCGACTGCATGGCAAATGAACGTGGAATATTGGCCGATTCATAACTGACCACTGGTCAAACTGACCCCGACCTGACCCAGACCACAAACCTCTATGGGTCATCACCAATCACTACCCAAAGTTTGATGTTGGTGCCTCAATGCACTACGAAATGCATAGATGGACAGACAGACAGACGTGATCGGCTACTTTAGTATAGTAGATGTACATGTACACGGAGATAGTATGAACAACAAATCTATTATAGCTGTGCTACAAAAGAAAATTACGTAGTAGACTCATGTTCCGAGCTAGAATTGCCTTTGTTAATTAACAATATATAATATTTCTTATCCATTTCAATATGTCAATAACTGGTAGAATAGTGTATTTCTCACCGTTTTGTTTTGGTTTTGTTTCGTTTCGTAAAAGTTTTGTCCATCGAGAAATACATGCAAGCGCACGATCGTATACCCGGCGGTATAGCTATGCATATTGTGTATGTTATTGAACTAAAAGTAGTTCCAACGTATGCGCTATATTCGAAGCCTTCTACAGTCCACACGATCACGATCTCGCTCTAGAATTACATCTGACAGTTCAACATGGATGAAGAATTTCACCAAAACAGCCTGTTAATGGACTTCGAAGTATCCGTGGAGGAGCAAGCTAGCTAGCTAACACGTGCACTCGTTTGTTTTGATGCGCGCGCAGGAAATGTAAATCCGCCAGCGCTATTAGCCGTATAGGTAATGCGGCTGCCAATGTTCACAGAAATCGCGGATGAATCGTAACAACACAGGCGATCGCGAATCTAATTCACTCGACTTTTCAAGCTAAACCATGAAACTAGCCATGATAGATCGACTAAAGTAATAACTATTATTCGTTTTTTTTTTTAAATTTCATTTGATTCATAATGATTATTAACTGTTTGTTTCCATAATGGAAGTGGTAAATTCTCCGTCTGATATGTCAAAGTGAAACTACATGTTGGTACAAAATCTGTGCAGGCCTACTGCACGACACAGTCGTATAGTTTCCCCTTCTTTTTTCAACTTTTTTCAACTTTTTTTGTCACAAACAATACATTTGTTGGAATATCATGATGAAAATATAAATGAGAAGCAAATTACAAACAATGTAGTATTATAATTTATTCTTGGTAAGGGAAAAATAGCACATAAGTTGAAGCATTGTCTTTCCAGCCTGGTATGTTATACGCCTATCTACATACAACCGCGGCAGCCGCCTGGGCTTCAAGCCCGGTTCTTACGTCACAGCTAAAGGCCGTTTCGTTTAGCGATTGAGCGAATTTGTCCCTGGGAATAGGGTGATGTTTTCACCCTAATTTCGCTTTTATGGACGCGTTATATTGTTTGAATGTCAGTCAAGCTCATTATATGGCTTATAAGCTTTCTGTAGATATGAATATCGTCATATTTAGGGGTTTTCTTTGATTTTCTCCTTTAAATCCATCTTATGAATATCATAATCACATAAAAACACAAACCTTCCTCCTACTGATCTACAACAATAATCAAAATATACTTTCCATCCTGAATGCTTATCCCCATACAAAAGACGTTTAAGCCACATTATTCGTTGAGTTTTAACAAAAATTTCAAAATTATTCATTCTAAGCCCTCCAAATTCATAATTCTGATACAAAATTTTTCGCTTAATTCGATCCTTACCATTCCACAAAAAATCAAATGAGAGTTTATCAACTTCCTCATAAACCCACCGAGGTACCGAAATTAAAGAAGAAACGAAATTTAATTTTGAGAGTGCGTACGTTTTTAATAACTGAATTTTCCCATCATCGTTAAATCCCTTTGCTTCCACCACCCTAATAAACGTTTTATCTTACTTAATACTTCTTTATAGTTCAAAACATCTTTCCGTATCTTATTACGTGTATAATACACTCCTAAAATCTTTATTTCATGAACTAAATTTCCAAAAGTGGGTTCTCCTGGTATTTCAGTATCACATCCCATCCAAAAAAAATTAGTTTTTTCCTTATTTACCTTAAGTCCACTAATCTTCTCAAAATCTTCAAAAATCTTTTGTAATCTTTTTATAGATTTTAAATCTTTAACAAATATTGTAATATCATCGGCATACATTACTTGTTTAACCTCATGATCCCCAAATTTAATTCCTTGAAAATTAACATCTTTCCTAATAACCAAAGCCAAAGTTTCAATGGCTACCAAAAATAAATAAGGCGAGAGAGGATCCCCTTGCCTCACCCCTCTCAAAATATCAAAATAACCCGTTGAATGCCCGCCATTCATTACACAACTACTTATACCTTTATATAACATGTGGACCCAGTTACAAAAGGATTCCCCAAATCCAAATAATTTTAAAACATTAAATAAATACCTATGTGAAATAGAATCAAATGCCTTCTCAAAATCAACGGCGCCTAAAAAACCAACAGATCTATTCAATGAATAAAATACCATATCATCTATTAAACGTACTGCCTCGCCTATATTTCTATTTTTAATATATCCAACTTGATCATGATGGATTATTTCACCAAGTACTTCTTTCATTCTCTTTGCCAAAACTTTCGAGACAATCTTGTAGTCCACATTTAAAAGTGTGATTGGTCTATAATTTTTTACAAACAAAACATCTTTACCTTCTTTCTCAATCAATGTTATGACCCCTTGTTTTTGAGAAATTGACAATTCCCCTCTATCAAAAGCTTCATTAAATGCGTCTACCAACATGTCTCCCAAAATCGGCCAAAAAGTGCAATAAAATTCTACAGTAAAGCCATCATTACCCGGTGATTTATTTAATTTCATTTCCTTCAAAACATTATGACATTCTTCTTTCACCATTTTACCTTCACATAATTCCTGACTATCTCTACTTAATTTAGGTATATCCTTTAAAAATGCAGTTTCACTTCCATCTAATAATTCCATATCCTTTGATGCATACAGATTTTTATAAAATATTTTAATCACCTCTAATATGCCCTTTTTATCTTGTATAATATTATCCTCTTCATTATAAATCTCTCTAATTACACTTTTTCTCTTATTAGTTTTTAAAAGCTGTTCAAAATACTGCATATTTCTTTCTCCCTCTTCAAACCATGCTGCCCGGGATCTCACTCTTACCCCTTGATTATAATACTCGTATAGATTCTTTAACTGCATTCGTTTTTCGTCAATTTGTTCACTAATAATTTTTAAAGGTGTATTTACTAATTGTTCTTCTAAATCTTCCACTTCTTTTTCTACTTTTTCAATCTTTTCTCGTCTTTCCTTAGCTTTTCCAGAAGAGTATCTAATTGTATATTCCCTCATCTTCATTTTAATAAAATCCCAAAATATGACTTTATTCTCAATTTGCAAACGCCATTCCTTATCCAAATTCAAAATTTCACCCGTCAATCCCTCAACAAATTCCCTGTCCAAACACAAACTATTATTAAATTTCCAATATGATTTACCATAGCACAATGTATCTACCAGATGCCTAATTTTAATCCTAATGCCAGAGTGGTCTGGTGTAATTGATATCAAGATATCACTTACACTTACTAATTTTTCCAATTTGGATGATATGAACCAATAGTCCAATCTACTTTGAACTACTGCACTCACATGCACACGCACACACCAGAGCATGTTCATCCACTAAACAGCATAATTTATGAATAAATTATTACATACAAGCGCACCACTGACTGTTACACACACCCTTTCTGATACACATGCCACCTAACCCTAACGGAAAGAACACTGTGTGACCCACAGTGTTAAATTGGATTTTTTTTCACAGTGTGAAAACCAAATCACACTAACCACACTATGACCACAATGTGAGCACACTGTCGCCACAGTGTGAAGTTGCCAGCGTTCACAGTATGTACAATTGTACGCTCAGAAATTTCACTGTGTGAGTTTATTTTCTTACTGTGAAAACGCCCCAATTTTACACTGTGATCCCCACTGTGAAACACAGTGTGTTCACACTGTGTCTTCCGGTAGGGAAAACGGCATTAAAGTGAATACGATGTTCAAATCATATACATTTTCAAATATGTATTTAGGACATATGCGCACAATTCGTTAATTAATCTGAAAATTATACAATTACAGCTGTATGATTCAGTTATTGAAACATACATAACAATAAGTTTGGAATTGGTGATAACTAATGTGTAGGATTTACGGCTCTGATTCGTATGATTGAGTAAAGATATGCAACAGCTTTTCTTAGATGTAATTCTAAATTCAGGATGAAAACATTAAAATAGAATGCAAACATTGGTCTACATGGTAATTAAATACTAACACCCCTCGCGTATAGAACTTGTACACGTCTTATCGAATATATACAAATATACACCTATTATACAAGCGTGACTCTGCATTTATTTAAAGATTACTGAAATTGAATTCCATTTTACTTCAAGTTTCGAATCCTAACTATTTTCACTGTATTATCTACATGGTCGACTACAGTTCTGTCATGTTAGTAATACAATACTGGACGATAGGAAACATAAGATAGGAAAAAACGATAGGAAACATAAGGGGACATTTTTGTTTTAAACAAGGAAATACATAAGATGTGCCCCCAATAATTGTGCTTGCCCCCCCCCCCCCCCCCCCCAATCAGTCCGACCACGCTACGCCACTGCATATTGATGCTCTCTTCCCAAATGTATACATATGGACCCGGTATATAGGAGGAGAAAGCCTTCGTGAGAAGGATCTTATCAATGCCCATGAGCCGCTTGGAAGAAATGCTCCCCAGAGAGTGGAGATGATGCACACAATGTGTGCTGGTTTGCATTGTATCATATGACCGGGGTAATAATATCATTGTTAAGCGCTTAAGATGATTATTAGGCGCTATATAAATCGAGTACATGATTAAAGTGCACAATTGTTGAAGTGCCCTCTCGAGCCGAACTGAAATATCCCTTTACATTATGTCATTAAAATCATGTGTTAATGAAATGGAATCCACCTTGGTACGAGATTTCTCGTATACTGTACACGATTATAACATATAAACACTTCATAATGTATTATATAACTACACGTCAAGCAACGATAATAATAAAGACAACACAGTACCATGAGGAAAACCAAAAGCCCAATATACTATCGGAAATAACTAATTCAAAACAAAGTGACATTTTCATACTGTAGGCATCATTTAACTACACCATTATAATTATCCAACATCAACCAAATTCTAGGATAATTACTGCATGTATCATGAAACGACATAAGCGACATCATAATCATTTTCCAACAACAATCAAAAGTGTTCCATAATTTGAAGGATTATAACTAATTACATGTAGGCGCTTCCTGAACACGGGGTTATTATCTATTTGAGAATCGTATGGAAATAATTTACTTTGTACGATAGTATTTTCTTAATTCATTGTACAATAGTTCTTGAGTTTCTAAGATGCATCTTTAAGAAGTTATTATTATTTACATTATTATGTAAACTTCAAAAGCGTGAAAGACAATGTAGACACAATGTATGTCTTCTATTGCGGTATACTACCTTCGTTAATGGCACTGACTGACAGTAGTGCTGCACCTATAATTATACGCGTTGCCCATGCAACCACTAATTATACAAACACTAGACAAAACAATGTCAACGTACTGATAACATATGACATGCGATGCATACGTGATGCGCATGGTCATGTGCGTTACAATATATAATACGTCGGTATTATCTAGGAATGTTGACCAGTATTATACATTTCTAATCCATTCATTGACATTATTTGGTCAATTTAAACAGATAAGTATATCTCATAGATCACAAAATACTCTCAGATAGTCAATGGGCAAAAAGTGGAATACCCCATCAACGTTCAATCTGGGACAGTCTGACGAAGTTTGTAGAAACGATCGATGTAGAAAACCCATCGATACAAACACATTGCAGGAACCACGGGGTTATAATGATCGCCAAATTTATGTAATTCCGAGTCAGAAATACTAGAAAACGAAAGCCTAACTCAAAGCAATGTTTTAACATATCATGTGATTGTATAGAATTAAATGACTGAATGGACATGTCCGTAACATTATGTGTTGAGCGTCTACAAATTAATCTTGATAATGTACTTTACATTTATAAGATATACGTTTTGTCTTCTCGATGTGCACTTAATAGTGTTGAATAACATGTAAACGTGAATTGTATTCCTTCAAAGAGTTGTCCATTGATGTGGAATCGAAAGATTTTTTTTTTTCCATTTTTGTTTATGTATGTATTTCCAGTTTATTCAATCAAACATAAACAATATGTACAATATATACAAAGTTTAAAATATAGTTATATAGTTACAAAATTATGAATGATTCGGGCCCAAGAAAAGCAAATGCTCATGGCAGGGCCCGCTTATACATGCAAAACATAAAGTAATATTCAATTCATATACGCTAAAGAAACGAACAAAGATACAAAATATTAAAATTTTTAAAAATCGAATATAAAAATACACACAAACACGCACACACACAAAATATGGTTACACATCGGTCATATATAACGTCAAATTAGAATTAATTTGATTTGAAGGTGACATATACTTGTCATACTTTTTCTTTCATGTTTTACAACTGTCTACATATCGATTAAAGAGATATTTTTTACATAAACATTTAAAACGAGTTAAAGTTGAACTTGATTTTATATTTTCACTCAATAAATTCCATTCTTTTATAGCTTGCATACGAGTGGAGTTAAATGCACATGAGGTGCGAACAAGAGGTATATGTATATTTCGGCTGGTTCCAGTTTGATATGAATGATAAACAAAATTAGGCTTAAAAATATTTTTATCAGGGTCTATACTCTCATACCGTCTGATCATCATCAAGATATGCTTAGTACTTTATTCAATTCATTTCGTCGCTGGGCAATAAAAAGGGCAAAATGGCCGATATTATCGTCGAATATCGATTTTGTTTTTATTTTATTTTCAGATAGAGTTCTTTAAAACCTATCCGATGATATGTTTAGAATTCCCATATGTGCCCAACTTTTTTAGAAAATCAAAAATATATATCATATGGGCAATACGAAGGACAAAAAGGGATTTGCCCTTTTAGCTGCCCATTATTGCGCCAAGTTGCGCGCATTGCCTGTGCATTATCAATGCGCGTAAAAGGGCAATACGCATTTTGTCCTTTTTCATGCCCAATATCGACGCGATATCGTGCATGTAAAAAGGGCAAATTCAGAAATGCGTAAATAACTCCGTTAAAAAGAACTGAGCGTAGGCCAAATTAAACGACTTGATTGCTTTATAGCCTACATAACTGTTTCACTAAACAAGATTACTGGATTTGGCATTTTAAAAATATTATTGCCCAAAATGTCAAAATGTTGTTTCTTCCAAAAAAGTTAGTATCGTTTTTTGCTATCGATACCGTCAATTTGTCCTTTTAATTGCCCAGCGACGATTTATTCAATTCAATTCATTTATAACCCAATTGTTTGCAAAAAAATATTGTATTAGTTACGTTAAAATGTAATTTAATTTTTTTCGAAATGTCAACTGTACAGTGTTTTCATATTAAACGGTTCTTGTAACAAGTATTATGTATATGTTTTTGATTGATAAATACGACATTATATGGCATGTAATTTATAATACGTGCCATGCCTGGGGGAATACAAATCATTCACTGCCCATGTCCCAGTCTACTGCCCAGTCTACGTACTGACTTCCACTATGTGTATTCAAACACCGACCGGTGTTACGGATTTAGAGAAGATGTAAAGCCTGTCAGCGGTGCAGAAGGCTATCTCCCCTGACGTGAACTCTTGGATGTAACACCATCCCCTCTCTGCTTTCTGTATCACGTGATCAGTGATGAGAGTCGCCACGTGTTGCAGTTCGCTCGTGTAATGCTCGATGGTGACTCTGTCCCTTTCCTTGTTCACCACGGTGGCTATGAGGATTGTATCATCCTTGCATACTGCATGAAATACGAACATATCTTCACTTTTGATTAGTGCGTGTTGTTTAACGCCCGTCTGGTTTATCACATATGCAGCATTATTAAAGTATCTCAAGACCATATTCTCACTAGACTGCATCGCAAATATCTGTATCGGTACATACCCATCACATGCTATCTCCCTGACCGGCTTCCCACCTGCTGGAGTGAATACCTGGATCTTCTTGGGTTTCCTATAACTTACATAGATGTGATCATCGCTGTCTACAGTGAGATCACAATGCCCACCTTCATCCCAACTCAGAGTCTCAAACCTCGCATCTACCTTCTCCCACCATTCGGTGTATAGTGACACAGTGAGTAATAATATAGTTTTACTCAAGTCGCATACAGCACATCGGCCATCAGACAAGAAGCCTATCCCTTTGAAATGTATTCCGTTGAGCACTCTCTGCTGCAGCTGCCCATCAGCAGAGTATATCTCGATACCACGCTCTCCTCCACCACATCCTACAGCCATATCACCGTTTGGTGTGGCAGCCATGCAATTCATGGAATCAGCAGTGGAGAGCGCTACATCAGCTTTCAGTTTCCACTCGCTGTACTGCACCTCCCCGATCTCCATCGTGTTCAGGTCTTCATTTCGTTCGAATTCAAACTTCTTTGTGCGACTAGATACGCTAATCACAGCGTTAGTCGAGGTTTCTGCACTTTTTAGAACAGTTTTCAGTTCATCGCACAGTGAATCTCTGATGATCACCGTGTCTTCATCCAGCGGTACATTGGAACTCTTCTCCACCAGTTCTCTGGCGATTTCAATGACGTCCATCGAAGTATCATCCTCAGCCATGATTCTGTCAAACTCCTCGTTCAGTTTCCTTTTTTCATCTTCGCATCGTTCATCGAAAATTGCCATCTTTTCGTCCAATCGCTTTACCGACACATCGTAGATGTCGTTGATCTCTTCAATGACCGCGTCAGTGTGATGTAATGACTTTTGTTTTTCTTCTTCTACGACATCGAGGTACTTCTTCAAAGCAGATATCTTCGAAACGGCTTCTCTCTGCAAGTTTACGATCTCCTCTTTGAAGGTTGTGTCATAATCCCTGGCTCTCTTCACCACATGTCCCTCTTTTTCATGGTCCGAGATGGAACAGCGGGTGCAGAGATATTTCCTGCATGTGATGCATACCTCACTGCATACAGGACTCTCATCACCGGCCGCGTGGTCTTTGCAGCGAACTACCTTCTTTGGAAATACTTTAGCATGCAAAACTTTATCTATGTCTAATAATGTGTGTGCGGTGTTAGGCTTCCATACATCATGTTTCTTGCGACATATTTTACAAATGCTCTTATTGCAATCGCTGCAATACTCGACTGCCTCGGCTTTCTTGTTACACACCTCACAAGGAACTCCGTTGTATTTAATATTAAGAGCACGAGATTTGAGAGATTCATTAGATGGTAGCCAGGAAACATTACCGTCTTTGACGTATGTAAGCGAATCACAGAGCGGACATAGGACTAGGTCTTGTGAAGACAGAAGGTTGGTCAAGCAGGACTTGCAGAATGTGTGCGAACAGGAGAGGGTCTTTGGGTCAGTCAGGAGGCAAGCACAGATAGGACACTGCGGCAGGTTGAGGGTCAAGTTGTCCAGACTCGCCATGGTGTTTGAAGCGCGGAATCTGTTCGGAGTAAAGATCAGGGGCTCCTATGAGAAACTATACAGGGTGGACCCCCAAAAAAACAAAAAACAAAAACAAACAAAAGAACACGGAACGTGGCACTTCTATAAAAATATAGTAACAAAATGATTATGTCCCTCAGTAGGGTGTCTTTTCCAATAAAAAATTATACCAAGTTCAGTAATTTTGGTCGCGTAGTTTTTGTTTTAATGTGCTGTAAGTGACAACATGTCAGGTGCCCATTTTTGCCAAGTCAGCGCTTGATAAATCGGTCTTACTGCCCGTCACAGTATCGAACAACTATGTCCATTCTCTCGGCACACAGCTGAATGCACACTAACAGTGGCGCGCGTATTGCTCGTTGTTTGCGATTTACCAGACACTGACTTGGTAAAAATTGACAAAAATGGGAACCTGACATGGCTTCAGCGCCCTAAAACAAAAACTACATGACCAAAATAACTGTTCTTGGTATCGTTTTTTAAATTTTAAAAGACTCCCTATCCGATGGCCATAATCATTTTGTTACTTTATTTTGGGAAGTGCCCCGTTCCGTTTTTGGGGGGCCATCCTGTATAGGTGACCAGGTCCCCGTTGCAGAAGAGGTACAATCGATTGCAAGTTATATTTAAAGGGCTAGTTGAATTTTGGTATAGAGAGTAGGGGAAGGTGGGGCAGGATGGGACAAGCTTATATTTTTCATGGGAAGCAATAGCTGGCGCTATCCGCTGTACTTTTGAAAGACACATGCTCGGGTAGCTATATTTACGCCCAGTCATGACGGGATACTTTTGAACTTTTATAGAAAAACGCATTAGTTCGTCAAAATTTAGGCTTGTAAGAAGCTAGCTTATCTCTGACACGATATGACGAAGGATTGAAAGTCGATTGTGTGTGATTGTGGTAGCTAATACCCCCGTCAGACCTACCACACTCGTACTGCGCTCGTACTGCGCTAATCCCCATTCATAAATTTGGATGTGCGAGGCGAAGCATTGTAGTAACGAGTAGCTAGAGTGGCCTATTATAAAATGTCTTTTGTTAAATGACGAATGAATGACGATTATCGCACATGCGTGAAAGGATAGCCTCTCATACATGGACATACAATGGCTCCCTGACAAAAGCTCAGATCGTGGCATTGCCACGACCATTTTGGACACCCCCAAAATGGTCGTAGTAAAAGCGTAGTTCGAGGTGACAATTGTTCAGGGCGGTATTGTCTGTGCATGCATGGGAGCTTTTCTTTTTCAGTAAGTGAGATAATCTTTCTATTCAGATCCTCATTGGACAAAAAATAACATTCCAGTACTTGTGGTCAGATATTGTCTACTTCATGATACGTACTAGGCTGAATGCTATTCCTTGTGTCTCGGCGTGGTGCAAAATGTAATGTGTTTGTGTGGCGGGGGGGGGGGGGCAGGATGGGACACGTTCTGTAGAATGGGACACTGTTCTGTACCTGTTCTGTACGTATTGTAAAAATTAAGCCTTTGAACTCATTATCTTCATGGAAACGGAATATTTGTTTAAACTGTATCTTATTTCAGGACTCTAGGGCCATACACAATGCCACAAGAGATACAAAAAACAAAAAAAAACAGTTCTTTCAAGTTTATTTTGCAGGTTTTGGCAATGTTACAACCCCATTCTGTGTCCCATCTTGCCCCAAATATGTAACTTGCAATTGCTTGTATCTCTTTGTGCAACAAGTCAGGCAATGGGCGCATAGAATCAAAGAAATTAAGAGAATGGTTAAGAAATTGAGACACAACCTGGCTACTTTGTGTAGGTTTGTAATGTATTATGTTGATAAACGTATACTATAACATATGATACACGTGGCGAATTAAAATAGGCTTGTAATATGTTTATTGTTAGTATAATAGCGCAACGACAATGTAATAATAAACAAATGTTTATTACTGCACAGTTTATACAGTTGTAATTATTTTAGTAACAAAATATCCGTGTGAATATCACGGGCTCATTTTGATCAAGCTGTCATCATATTTTCGTCCTAGGTCACACATGCTCAGATTCGGGAAAATGCCTAGGTCACAAATGAACCGGATGACGCACGATCTTTTAACCTACGGCGGATTTTCTACGATTTTGGTATAGTTGGGATATCGTACGATGGCTGCAGTATCTTTGTCGGGGGGGGGGGGGGGGGCACTCAACTATATTGCTGTACACACGCGCGACCACAGGTTTTTCAAACCCACCCTAAACCAGTTGTATCCATTGGTCAAATTTGTACCCTATTCAAGTATTTTTGCGTGCTTTTTTTGACAATTTTGCCCCCTAAACAAGTATAACCCCTAAAACATACCCCTATAAGGTCTACGTCAATTGCTCTCAATTAATCCTCGCACAAAATCCCCGGCAAACTCCAGACAAGTCCGGGAAACAAGTTTGGAGAAAAAGATACCCTAAACGCGTATTTGTTTAACTCCACAAACTGCCTTTTTTCTGATTTTGGCCTTTTTGACACCCTTAACGCGTGACGCGCGTGACGCGCCATGATCGGCAAAAAGTACCATTTTTACGCGTTTCTTGGTCGCGCTTGTGTACAGCAGTATAGTTGAGTGGCCCCCGGGATCTTTGTGTAGCCTTCACATATTCGCCGGGGCACGTACGATGACTTTGATAGTTAAAGGGTACCACCACCCACAAATAATATTCTTATTAAAGAAAGGTAACATCTTTAGTATTTCATTCCATCAACAAGTTCACACAAATATGTTTCCAGAAAAAATATATAATTGGAAAACGCATCACCATTCTAAAGCACGCGTCCATGCGGTCTGAATTGCGAAGACTAATGTGTGCAGATCGAACGAATCGCTCGGGATGCTATTGTCTACAAACGTACGCGTGAATAGCATTGGCCCACTCGCAAATGTTTGGCCCGTATGGAACCAGGAAATAGTAGTGGTTCCGTAAGTGGTGGAAATTAATTGCTTTGTTTATGAATTACACAACCCTTTGCAAAATGTTGGGTATCTATTTGATATCACAAAACGGTACCAAAACATATAATAATGTGTTGTTCTTTGCCTGGTGGTCCCCTTTAAAGCAAAAGTAAATCGCACGGCTCCCTCACTTACAATCCGAGCGCTCATACGGAAGCATTATGGGACAGAACCAAAACCTGTGCTGAACTTATATCGGTAATATTAATACAAAGAGGTTTTTGAGAACCGCCGGAGTTCTAAGCAAGTTTTGTGCATGTCGAGAATACATCCCTTTAAATGGAACTAGTAACTTGTTAACACGTGCAAAAAGTAATGAATGATTGGTACAATGTGTACAAATCAATGTGATCTGATATGTCCACTGAGTAATGTGTGGACATTTTACGTTAAATGGATGTCATATGGCTGTATGGCAGAGTAATGAGCGAGAATGCCAAGTGACATTCAATTATCATGCGTAAATACCTTTTTAACGAAAGGGACATTCGACAAACTCAAACCTGTCCCATGCTTCTGTTGTTTATACAAATACAACAAGGTATTTATCTTCGTTATAAATATATTTATTATACTGATTGAAATGTCCAGATTGGAAAGTCTACTTAAAGGGAAAGTTGAGTTTTGGTAGAGAGGGCGCTAGACTACTTAATTGGTTTGTGAGGTAATGAAAAACTGAGTGTAAAATTTGAAAGAGCATAATATTTAAACAATAAAATCATCTTTGTTTGATCAAAATCGGTTCAGAAACGGCTGAAATATCCATAAATATAACAATTTGTAATAAACCCGGGGCCCCGGGTTTATTAGAGAATTTTGAACCAGCCGTTAAAAATTCAAACAAATGCTTCCTCTTTTCAAAAAGTTACAAAATAGGTATTTAAATAGTTGTTGGTTATTTATCTATCTAATCCTTATTTCAACAAAGCATCACATGCACAATATTTTATTCAAAATGGTTGAAACCGATGAGTGTTTAGAGAGCGCCCTCTTACGTTTTAACGGCTCTTTTTGAATGATAACATGATCTTTACTACGTCATTTGTAATTTTGTGTTCCTTTCTAGTTATAACTATTAGTTTGTAATGTAATGATGCAGGTTTTGGTTACTAAAATTCAGTTTCACTAAAACTGTACTCTCCTTACCAGAACTCAACTATCCCTTTAATAGACTTTCAACTTTGTACAAATTGAGTGCAATGATATTACTGCATTTTCGCTCATTTCTCGGTCACTTAGTGAATATATAAGAACACAGAAAATACATTGTATCAACTATATACATTGGTTTTTGCATATGTCGGAAAGTTACTACATGTATATCCTTTCAAAGAGCTGCCAGAGTGTGGAAAGCCTTTTTTGCTTGTATATTTAGTGTTAGTATGGTAAATAATATTTGGTGATTTTCTTGCATTCTTACAGATTTGTGTTAATGTTAGTATTTGATATTCAAACCGTCACGGATTTGGAAAGAATAACGAATGATGATAAAACGAACACTACCAACGAACCTTTAAAAGTGTTGTACCACAAAATCCTCGACGAATCCAACAAGTTTATAAATATTCATGTCCACAGTCAAGTTTTCAGAAACTAGGATATTTCTAAGGTAAGTCTCCGTGTTATATCCTTCGTGTAATTACAAATCCGCGCTGAATGTTGTAAAGAAAACCCCTTTTTCGGATTTATGAAGGTGAATGAGAAATTATTTAGATAAGACATTTCCAAACAATTCTGCACATTTAGCTTGATGTCCTTGAATCACATACAAATCCAGCTTTATTCAAAATGGAAACCTTCACGATCTGCGTATAATTGTTATCATATGCACATCCCTTGTCTCGGTTATACACCGTGTCTCAAAAGTTCGTTTTCCCCAATGATTCTCATATTTGCATATGAATTGCACAAAATAGGTCACACCTGATCAACCAAATATTTTCAGGTGGTTTGCCTGATATGTGTGCTTGTTTCCAGCCTTGAAATATCCCGCCCAAATAGAGTGTAACTCAGTTATTGAGAGTTCTTCTTGGCGTAAACATCATGTCCAAGTGCAAATCTGGAAAAGGTACTCTTTCAGAGGTCCAGCTTCATGCTCAAGCTAATGTCCTTTTGAGAGCCTGGAAAAACCCGTCAGCAGGTAGCCAAATCCCTAGGCAGAAAAGTACAATGGGTTTAGAAGTGGTGGTAGCGACACAAGCATGGTGATTCCCTTGATGACAAGCCCAGAGCAAGGGCATCCATCTTGCTTGACTTCCAGGGCCAAGTACCTGATCCACAAGTCCAATGGCAAAAGGCACCAATCTTGTTGCAGACTGAGTCAGAGGTTGAAAAATCATGGAGAAATCATTTCCAAAGACACTGTGCATCATCATTTCACCAACAAACTGGGCTTTCGAGCCTATGAAAGACAGAAACCTGCCAAAACTCACTAAATTACACAAAGACAAGAGACTGACCTTTGCAAGGAAGTCTGGTACTCTGACCCAAATATGCCAGACAGACTAGGCGGACTGGATTTTCTCTTATGAATGTCCCCTGCACTTGTTTTCTACCCCAAACGACATACTGATCGAGTTTACAGTGATAATTGTGATGAAGGTGAGCCACCTGTGCATGTGAAGGATAATGTCCATAGCATGGTGTGGGGATCAATGTCCGCTTCAGGCCTCTCTGAGCTGCACATAGTACCTCAGGGCACCACCATTCATGCACAGCACTATGTCAACAACATTTCTCAGCAGACACTGCTTCTTTTCCTGGGAATTAAGAAATAATATGGACCCACAACCAGCAGAAAAATGATCAACAAGAGGTCGGAATTGGTGTTGTCCAAGACGGCGCTCCTGCTCACACTGCTCGGCTGACTTAATAGCGGTGCACCAAGCACCTTCCTGGATTCCTACTGAAGGAGGAATGGCTACCCAACTCTTCTGACTTGAATCCGATCGAAAATTGTTGGGGAATCCTGAACAGCAGGGTCTTCTGTATTCCACCCCCTACCACCATGAAACAGCTCAGTTTCAAGGCACAAGGGTAGTGGTCAAGATTGATCCATCTGTTCTCAATAAATTGCTACACTCTATGCCTGAAAGACTTGAAAATATTATCAAGAAGAAGGGAGGACTGTTTAGTTTAAAACAAAATTAAATTGCAGCTAAACTCATACAAAAATGTGAGTTTTGTTAAGGAGAACGAACTTCTGAGACACGGTGTAGAGTTGGCCCTAAAATACAAAATTTACATTGCAAGCAGCATAAGACTGCGTTTTGATTTTTTGATTTTTGTGTAATGCACTGTAAACTTGTATTACATACATATTATAAATAGAACCTGCGTCATACTCACATATACTTTATAATATTCACATCGCCTACCATAGTATAACCAGTGAAAATACTACCTCGGTAATTGAGGTAACTAAACGACCGCTTAACTATTAAATGGAGGTTGAAAAGTTTACGGAATTACAAAGTGGAGAATTTGACATAATTTGTTTGTATTTCATTGAAACATGTTGTTATCAAATGACATTGAGTATTGTTGAAATTTCTCAGAAAGAATCTCTGCTTAGGGACTGAATTGTAAGGGATAATACCTTTTTGGTTTACAGGGTACTAACAAAATAATGTATTGGGGAGAAAATGAAAACACTGTTATAATCGAAAGGGATCATGACAAATTAACTTTGTTTGATCAAATTCTGTTCGCAAGCAGCTGACATGCCCATTAAAAGGATGGTACAGTTCTGCAACGGACTAAGGTCCTGGCCCTCTCTTCTTCACCTTTCTCTTCTTCTTGATATGCAGTGGCCTTGCGTGACCGGACTGATTGGTGGCCCGGTAATTATTGGAGGGGTGAGGGTGGGGGGGGGGGGGGGGTGCTATACAGAGTGTTTACAAACAAGTGGAACCCAACTTCCACCAGCAATATCTTATGTATTAAACATAGTTATGTTTATTGCAATATATCATCACAAAGATAATTTATTATTCTTTCATTTGATACCATATTTGTAATAATTGAGCTTGTAGTTATTGATTTGCAAGCATTTTAAACGCGCAATGTTAAAATTGCTTTGCGCACAGGATTTAGATCTATTCATCAACACGGTTGATGGTCATTCATGGAAACCTCTCCTTGTGTTCTTTTGTTTTGTAATCCTTTTGTTCCGTGAATAATTTAACATGGAGATACTTTTTAAATCAGTTCCTTGCCTGATCATGCAACTGACCACTTAACACGAGCACAAACCTGTGTGGACAGACATGGGGGTCATGTGGAAGGACCTTGGGGATAATTATGGACCCTCAACTCTTCAAAAAGTTGAATAAAATGTAAAACTATAAATCAAGAAACATCATGAAATGTCACTTGCATTTGTCTACTGTTTCATTCTTTACACTGCATTTAACAATTACTTTCTACTCTTGTGCGCAAAGTACTTTTTACATAACCTTTTTAAAATAAGTTTCATTCAATCATGCATGACGTTATCACCACATATTTGGTATCAAACGAAAGAGTATGAATTAACCTTTGATATGACATATTGCAATACATATAATTATGTTTATGTAATAAAATATTGCGTGTGGAAGTTGGGTTCCGCTTTTTTTATAAACACCCTGTATATGTACTGCTTTATTTTTAAACGATTTTCTCTTCATATTTTTTTGGGGGAAATTTCAAATTATTTGTTGTAGTATAATACTCGACTGGCACTGGAACGCCTCTGTGATTAGGGAGGGTTTACAATTCGTTACCTATTTATTCCCCTGTATGAACAGCATGTTTGCCGTACAATTAGTTCCCTTTACCCTTTTATTTGCATTTTTTTTTTTTGGGGGGGGGGGGGGCTACATTTCCTGGGGTAACCAATGTTTGTTTGCAAGGGAATTTGGGGGAGGCATGATCCCTTTTAGTATATACTAACTTGAAGTGTAACTTTAGGAACAACCGCCTCTGACCTTAATATCCGCTGCCTTTAGTTTGTTAATGTGCACTTCCTGTGCAAGTTTCCTTTGCCAGATCAGGTTTCATTATTACCATCATTCGTGCACATATCATGCTGTAAAGTATAAATGATATCAGGATAGTTGTATTGTTTTTTCAGTAGACTTGATACAGAATGTTCGAACTGACAATGAGTTATAGCTTAGCACTACTTTACTCCTACGCTAATTTATATAGTTCGATCCATTACAATACTGCATGGACGCAACAAAACATGAATAGTTCATATCCCCGTGCAAGGGAAAACAGTACAATCATATAAATAACGCTTATGCATTGTGTCAATTTATTTTGGGTCAACTGAATATACATAGCTCCAACTTGGAAGTTATCATTTAACCCTAAAAAGGCCGGGCTATTTCAGGTCTCTCTACGACCGAATGGCCCCGTTAAGATCTTGCTCCTCCGTGTATTAATTTCTCAATAAGCCAATTCTTTCCTGTATAAGAAAGCAAGCATGATATTAATGTGCGTTTATAATTAATTTCATAAATGGTGTATTTTAAGCGCTTATCTTGTCAAACTGGAGCAAAATATATGCATTGAAATTAAATGCACACATACAAATACACACAAGCACTCACGCACACACACATAAACGCATACCCACACACAAACACACACGCACACACACTCACATCCACACATACGAACATACAATTTATCTTTCCTCAATCGAGCCAAAGGGGTCTAAATACAATGCCCAAAGTGTATTTCTTGCCTCAATGTTCAACAGTTAGTAGTACACTTTCATGAACAAGCATCGTTCTCTTTTTCAGGTGTACACTGGTTAAAGCCAAATAACAGTACTGGGAAAGTAACCGAAAACATCTAAATTTGCCAAACTAATTGATGATTTGATCAATATTGTTGAATACGTTTAAACGGGGCTTGTGTGATAAAATAAGAACCTTAGTATCGTTAAATGCAGACATATAGGAAGAAATTCAATGTACGCCAGTGAAATTTGGCCGAAATTCACAACCCATTCGCAGCTGTCCGCGCTGGGCTGGAGATATCGACAAGCACGCATAGCGTGACCACGTGCGCTAACATAATATTTTGCACGCAGTGTATCGCGGTTGAGTTGGTCTGCGTCACAGATCGTGTTACGTCAAACCTTTCAATGCTTAATTAGTCAAAAGCAGTCTTTGTCCAAATATTTACATTTACATGTACGTTATGATATATTCTTTCACGCATTAGGTGGTGAAAGCATATAGATGAAGTCTGCCTTTGTGTTTCATTTTATGATAGCACACTCAAATTCCACATTTCAAGTTCAACATGCACACGTCATGTACATTATGAGAAATGACAAAAGATTAGAACTGAGTTGTTAACTATATCATAAAAACGGACATTTATTGTTCAGTTCTCGCGGTATGCTCTGTCTGTAAAGTATACATAGACAGTGGTGTAGCGTGGTATGATTGATTTAGAGGGGCACATGAATTCTTGTGGGACGCACTATTATATTTTTTGCATGGGCGTCGATACTTACGTAATACCCATTCATCAGGGGGGGATGGATGAATGGATCATCCCCCCTGATCAATGGGTATCAATGACAGATCGACGCCCGTGATTTTTTGTATAAGTTGTACCCTTATGTTTTGTTTGATTTGGGGGTAACATTATTGGGGGCACGGGGTCACGTACCCCCCCCCCCCCCCCCCCCCCCCACCCTTCACCACTCCCTGCCCAATCGGAAGCCGACTACGGGTACATGTATTAGTATGATTTACGTCATGATTATAATTCCGGTATATATCTAATGAAATATGCAAGTGAATAAACGATAAATTGAAAATTAAAGCATTAAATACTGGTAACAGCTACAATCATGAAAGGAAAAAACACCCATAAATCAAACAGCAGAAAAAAAGGATTAATGAACAGAGTATATGCAGGACTGTGTGTTTTTTAACTCCACGTATTTCTTGTTTCATGCTAATATTTTTGTTTACAATGAGTTGTGACTTTACTTAACTGATCTTAGTTACTATTCAATAAGTCTGAAATTAGCAGCTTTAAAACCTAGAAACATATTACTTCCTATTACATTTAAATCTCACGCAGTCATATAAAACTGTTTTCCAACTTACATAAGTGATGCTACTTTCAGATAATTATTTGTAAAGAATTGAGATCCAATACACAGTATCTCAACTTAGTTTAAAAGCTTACTCATGGTTTGGTATGAGCTGAGTTTGAGTTTGCCCGAATATGACATGCTTTTGCCCGAATGTGTGATATTTTTGCCCGAAAATATGGCCTTTTCAACAGCGAATTTAATTGTGAAAATTGTGAAGTAATTATTTTTCTAGAACAGAAAACTGCAAACTGTCATTGCCAAACAACGATAAATTTGTTTTCTTCAAAATGTAGATGCATGTTTTATTTTAATAACACATGAAAAGTAGAGACAAAAGATAAGTTAAGTAAAATATTAATGTTTTGTAGGTCTTTAAATGGACAGCCCTAGTATTCCAGCTTGTTAAACTACATTATATTACAATGCACTCGTTAAACATTCATTGTGGCTGTTTCCAGCAAACTCTTCTAATTTTTTTGTCATACCCAAGTAAACGTTTGATTGTTAATAACATTTTCCCAAACCAGAATTACATTACATTACTTCTACATGTCTAGTTGTATCTTAACCACTTTAACAATGTTTTCTTTCTTGTGTCTTGTGCATGATGCTTGATTTGGGAAGGATGGTAAATAACTCAGGTACGTGGTTCTTAAAAAAAAGAGAGAAAACAGAAAGATTAAGCAAGCATAACCATTTAACAATTTCATTCATTTACCTTTCCATGGTAACTGTATTTATATATTTATCCTTGCATTGGTTGTTTCATAGTGTGGTACTGAATGTCAGTAAATAATTGTCATGCTACATGATTTGGTTTTTCGAGTACATGGGTCTCATAGCATAATTATTTAAATACATGTACGACTGATCTTCTAATTAATGAATGTATTGACGAAAGAGTTACAATCTATTGTAAAGTTGAAATTAATTGCAAGTCAGATCATGTGACAGAACACACAAATCTGATTGGTACAAATATGCAAATTATCTGACTCCCAATGAATTGCAACTCTAGGTTGCAACTCTTTTACCAACGGGGGCTGTTCTGTCCAGGTAATTGTCTAAAATGTTTAAAATTACTTGCTCAAAGAATCCCTTTTTCTTAAATAATAGTCTTTATACTTACTGTTTTAACTTTTTAATCTATTTAGCTTTCTCTGTTTAGGCAACTGCACAGTAGCCCAAAACTGATCTTTCACACTTGTATGAAATATACGGGGGCTGAGGGCAATTTTGCCCGCTAAATTTCAAAATAATCCCCTGAAATCAGTAGGTAGCCCCTAAAATTACCATAGGGTATTTTGTGAAAAAATTCTAGATCAGATTGGAAAAGTAGCCCCCTAAAATGAAACATTTATTTCTGCATTGCAGTAAGTTTTACATGCCCCGGGCAATTGGGCAAGTGCTGATGTAGCACCTTGCTTTCATCGCTCTACTCATGAAGCTTTGCTATAACCCTGTCATCTATTCATTGGGGCCTGTTGCATTCAACTTTGAGTTGTGATCAATTGAAACATTGCGATTATACATAATTGTCCATAGCCTTAAGCATGTTAAGAGAGTTCCGTTCCAATTGCAAGTTGCAAATCAAATGCCACATTTTGCTTATAAATGGATCAATATGTAGCACCCTGATTTTACCCCTCTTCTGATCTCATGATGCCTTGCTATTACCATATCATCTATTCTGTTGGGTCTGTTGTGCATTACACTTTGAGTTGTGATCAATTGAAACATCGCGATTATACATAATTTTCCATTGCATAAATAAAGTTCCATTCCAATTGCAAGTTGCAAATCAAATGCCACGTATTGCTTTAATAATCAGGTCAATATGTAGCACTCTGATTTTACCCCTCTTCTGAACTCATGATGCCTTGCTTTTACCCTGTTATTCATTCACTGGGGCATGTTGCATCAAACTTTGATTTGTAATCAATTTATTGGAACATTGTGATTAAACACAGCTTTCCACTGCATAAAGAGAGTTGCATTTAATCACAAGTTGCAAATCAGACGCAACTTTTTGCTTTAATCAGGTCAATATGTAGCACTCTGATGTTACCCCTCTTCTGAACTCATGAAGCCTTGCTTTTACCATGTCATTCAGTGGCCTGAGCCCACATTGTGTATTTGTTCAGGGTACCTATGGGAAATAAATCATTATAGGCCCACACTTTCAATTCATCTTCCAGCTCACATTTCATCAGCTTGTAGAATTGTTTTGAACTAAAAAACAATCAAATCATTAAATGCTGCAAACCATAACACCCTTTGCTCTATTTCAGCCACTGATTCGAAAAGACACATCTTGATAGATTTTTTGGGGGGTATAATTTGACCCCCAAAATAGTAAAAAGGGGGAAAATAAAGAAGTACAAAGAGTGTGACCAACCCCCCCCCCCAAAAAAAACAACAACAAACAAACAAACAAACACAAACAACAACAACAACAGCAAAAAAACAAAAAATGGTCACACCATGCTATGCTCCCTTCAATATGGCACAATGATCCTCTTTACTCATGCCATCCACTGCTTGTTCGTGCTGGACATCTCCCAACTGGACCCTGTTTCCTGTATGTTCCTGTATAGACCCTGAATGTCATCACCAATCGGCATAGAGCATCATTAAAGATGCTGGAGGCTTACAGCTATGACCTTGTTTCATAACGGATTAACGAAAAATTAACGAACAAAAGTAACAAAAGTACATTGTACTTAATTATGTTTTATATACTGTGTTTAATGGTCATATTTGTGTTATATATTGTATGATGTTTGATAATGTTACTCTTTATGTATAGCACATTAGCACTATTTGTATGACATACTGTAAGTGTTATTTATCTGTAATAATGTGACTTCCCATTATATAACCTTTGATCCTCCAACCTACCCTCTAACTACTGTGGCATAACAATGGGGTATGAATACATTTTATGTGATGTTTAGTTCTGTAACATATGTGGTTTATTCCAAGTCTGAAAAAGACATATAAACAATATTTTGCTATTTTGAGCTGTTCCCTATTACTCATTGGAACATGTACAGTGTTTTGTTTTCTTCAGTATTTAGTATTTTGATGTTGAACCATATCATCTCTTGTTCATGTATTTGTAGATGTAAACAGTTGTTTCATCATTTGTTAATTGTACTTTTTGTAATTCTTTCTATTCCTCTTTTCCTTATTTCCTCAATTCGATGAAAAATTATGCCATTGCATGATTGCAATGCTAACATTATGTTTATCAGTCATCTGCTAACTATAATTATTCTTTCTTCAATTCTCTCCAGGAGGATGGCGAGTTTTCTGACCTTGTCTGAGATCATCTGGCATAGCAACAGAGTCATCTGGCAAACAAAAGAACAGGAGCTGCAATGTACTGCAGGCGAAAAACAAAAAAAACAATGCTGCTGCGCCCTGGACCAACCCTTTCCACTTCAGCGAATGCCATCGATATGTAACCCCCTAGATGTGAGTCAATCGTCAAGAGATCATTGTCTAGCATAGCATCAAACTCATCTGGCAACACACAGAAGAGCTACTGTCGAAGAAGAACAACAATTATATAATATTCTTTATCCTGGAGTGACTCTTTCAATTGAGATTCATGCCATTGATATGTAAACCCTTCCAGCTCCAGCATCAAGAGATAAACCAAACTGTTACTGTCTTCTTAGCATAAGAGTCATCTGGTAACACACGGAAGAGCTACTGTCAGAAAAGAGCAACACTTCTACAACATTTTATAAGCTGGAGTGACTCTTTTAATTTAGATTCATGCACTGATGTGCGAACCCCTCCAGCTCCAGCCTCACTACCATCATTTGCAAAAGTTTAAGACCACTTGGGAATTTGTGGGTATTTCAATAATTTGGACTGCATTTTTTTGTCTTAGGGCAATTCCACGATAAAGTGGACATGACCAACAAATTTTCAAAATGGTCAGATAGTTTCAATTTTGGTATCAAAATAAAGCTTAAGAACTGAATTTTTAAAGTCTGACCTTTAAAATAGAAATATACATCAGGAACATATTAAAATATGGGCATAAAATATGAATAATTAATTTTCACCCAAATGTCTGGAAAACGTGTTGAAAATAAATCAATGTAGCAAGAGTAAGTAAGACAGGAGGTAAAAACTTATTATATTTTCTCAGAGGTTTAGGGTTGAATGTAATTAAAAAAATCATTGAAGTTCATTTTTTTCATTACTTATTATATTTTCTCAGAGGTTTAGGGTTGAATGTAATAAAAAAAATCATTGAAGTTCATTTTTTTCATTTTGATACGCTTCAATGAACAATTCATTTATGATAAAGAATATTGTCCCGGTGTTACAGTAAAAACTGATATTTTTAAGATTGTAAGAAAATTACGAACACAAAAAAAAAACTTAAATTGCCCAAATCTTGACCACACATATCTACCATAAACAAGTATCAAAATGATGATTGGACATTTCATTAATTAATTAAAAATGGTTGAATAGTGGTCCCGGTGTTACGGTCACTGTAACACCGGGACTGTAACACCGGGACTTACGTTGCAATAGTATAGGGAGCATAGAGAATCACTGCATACTAAAGTGACCAGCTAGTTTCTGTCATGTTGGGGTGGTAGCTTGATGCATACATACTAAATTGTTGCTTGATCAACTACCTAAAGTAAAAATGTTTTGAGTTTTTAGTAAGACAACCCATTTTTCCATAGACTTTGTACATTACAGTCCCGGTGTTACAGTGCAATTTTGTATAATCTAGTTCATAATTATCTTGATAATAGTTTTTTTTTACAAATATCACCCAATTATTATTATTGAGTCTCTACTACACCAAATCAACATAGCCACTTTTCAAAATGTTCGCTAACTTCACAGAGTTTTGCCAGTAAAGTAAGACAACCTGATTTTCCATAGACTTTGTACATTACAGTCCCGGTGTTACGGTACAATTTTGTATACTCTAGTTCATAATTATTTTGATAATAGATTTTTTTTACAAATAACACCCAATTATTATTATTGAGTCTCTACTTAACCAAATCGATATAGCCACTTTTCAGAATATTCACTAACTTCACAGAGTTTTGCCAGTATAGTATAAAGACAACCTAATTTTCCATAGACTTTGTACATGCCCTTTCAGAGGTCCCGGTGTTACGGTCCCGGTGTTACGGTACCATTTTTTATATGCTAGTTCATAATTATCTTCATGATAGATTTTTTTCCAATTAACACCTAATTATTATTATTGAGTCTCTACTAAACCAAATAAATATAGCCAAGTTTCAAAATGTTCATTAACTTCACAGAGTTTTGCCAGTATGTAAAGTGTTAACAAAAGCATGTCCTTTTTGCGTCCCGGTGTTACAGTAGTAATTAATGATGCGTAACTCATTAATAAATGAAAATTTTGTATTAATTTTTTTTTCAAAGTTGCTTGTGATAACAGTCAAAGATATACAATAAAAGATTGTTCTCATTCTTTACACTTAGTTGGTTATTTACATTTGGAAAGTGAAAATGTGTTCTGAAGTGTCCCGGTGTTATCGTGGAATTGCCCCTTATTGAATGATTACATAACATGTTTACTACAGTGGTCAGTAGCAAAAGAGTAATGGTCAGCGAAAAAATTAATATTTTTATTTCGGGGGCTCCATTTTCGGGGGCTCCATTTTTGGGGGCTACAAATTTCAGGCTCTTTTTCGAATTTCAGGGGCTATTAATAAGCTATAATGCTGTAAGTGATCATTTTTTAAGCATTTGATTACAATCCAAACAGAAAATTCCCACAAAAAATCTTGAAAATCCCCCCCCCAAAAAAAAATTTGGGGGGGCGAATTTTTTTTTTCGGGGGCGAATTTCGGCATTTCGGGGGCGAATTCGCCCGCCGCCCCCATGTATTTTTTTTTGCTGGTAATGGTATAAGCCCAGCAGTTCAAGTGTGATACAAAGGTTATGCGTTCAAAATAAAATTATGTCTGAAAAATAAATATGTTTAACTTTGTTGTGTTTTTTTAGTTATTGCATTTTGGAAGGGTGGTCTTAAACTTTTGCAAATGATGGTAGATAAACTAAACGGTGGCTGTCTTCTTAGCATACAAGTCATCTGGTAACCTAGATATAACAGCAGCTATCGTAGGAAAAGAGTAATGTGCCATTTGCCATTTGGTCATCATGAACAATCCCTTTTTTAAACCATTGAATACCATTCATATGTATCCTCATGGAAGTGGCTTTAGACAGAACACAAGCCACTGTAGGAAGAGAGCAAGACTTCTTTAAGATTCTACATCCTGCTACTGATCAATTTTGTTAGTTGATATTCTTTGCTGGTAAGAACTGAACAATGATTTGTTAAATCTATGTCTAGGTCTAGCATTCTATGTATATGAATTTTCATGACATTTAATTTGATCATATCAAGAACAAAATTTGTGTCATAATTCCAGTTGTGCTTGTTTTGCTGAAGCAATAATTATTATTATTCATTGTATCTTTTTTATTATGAATTATTATGAATGGTGATTGAACTATAATGATAATTGTAATTGACAAAGCCAGTTTTGAAATTAATTGTTGTTTCTTTTTGTGACAAGTCGTTTTGGGGTTCTTGTACAAATAACCGTCATGTGTATGATATATGCATCCCTATGTACCACCATTTCAACCAACACTATGTATTTATCGAAATTTCTATTATATTTTTGTATTTTAGTCATGTATATAGAAAGGGCATAAGGGTCTTTGCATCAAATAGTTTTATTTATGGCGTTGTTAGATGTACAGAAACATATTCCAACTTCTTATGTTTAAAGTCGGATTTTTGAGGTGTCTGAATGATAAAAAAGGGTTTGAATTAACATATTGCATTATTTAAAGAGGTTTAAAGCCATATTATTACCTCATTTGTTGTCCTGAACTAGTCTAGCACAACAGACTCGCTTAATTTATTTATCAAAATGCGCTGGTTTATGAGGACCCGATGGTTGAGCACCGGTCTAGCAATCCGGAGGTCTCTGGTTCGATTTTCGGGCGAAGCCTATTTTCTTTTGCTCATACCATTTATTAAGAATATTTCTGGTCAGTTTCCTTTATGTTTGACTTTCATTCATTTATCTCAAGAAGTACCATCTCAACATTTGGAGAGGTGGTTAATAATAATTATCTTTTTCATTCATTCTGGAAAGAAATTGTACATTGATCACTTGTAATAATGAAGCTACTTTTCCCTAAAATTTTTTTTTTTTTTGTTCAGGTAGGATAATTATGTAGGATGGAGCAGTGAAATGTTTCCGCTTACTTGGGTACTCCTTTTAAAGGGTACCATCACCCCAAAATAATATTTTTATACATGAAAGGTAACACCTTGAGTTCATAAAATTATGAAATTATGTTTCCAGAAAAAAGAAAAAAAGCATGCATTCATGGGTCTGAATTATGAAGACTAATTTGTCCAGAGCGAACGAATCGTCCGGGATTCTATTGTCTCCAAACGTACGCGTGAATAGCATTGGCGCACTCGCAAATGTTTGGCCTATACGGAACCACGAAATAATACGGTAGTGGTTCCGTAAGTGGTGGTGATTAATTGCTTTGTTTATGAATTATATAACCCTTTGCAAAATGTTGGGTATCTATTTGATGTCATAAAATGATACCAAATCATACAAATATTTGTTGTTCTTGCCTGGTGGTCCTCTTTAAATGGGTGACATGCTCTGCAAAAATCTACCCACTTAAATAGACACCATTGTATTATTGTATGGGACTTTATGAGATTTTGTTTTATCTCTTAGTGGGCCATTTTGCTGTAATCTGATTGGTCAATTTGTCTTTGAGACAAACCCGTATTTACCTCATTTACTTGGTCAAAATGATCAAACGGGTAATATGAGCCCGTATTACCTGTTTACGTCTTGTTGTTGTTATTGTTTTAATGTAAATTATCGTGTTTTTTAAGTGTATACACTTAAAGAGATAAATCCGTCACACCCTGCTTGTTCTCACGCAATACGGGATATATCTACGTTCTGGTTCCATATTCCATTCGGCCTCTGGCCTCATGGAATATGGAACCAGAACGTAGATATATCCCGTATTGCGTGAACAAGCAGGGTGTAACTAATAGTATCATATTCTACCAGTCCCAAAACTATCTTTAACATGTTTACCAGAAGTTATGCCCATGTTAATTACTATGATGTTTATGTTAATAATTTAAAGTAAAACCTACAAGGACCAAGATAAACGAGTATATGAATATTGGATTTTCTGTTTCCCTCTCATGAGTTATTTAATTGATTTTGATTTTGCATATCATTGTCAATGTAATTATTCAAAAACAATGAAAATGCACAATCTAGATTGAAGAGAAATGTATGCATGGCTTAAAGCGTACCACCACCCCAAAATAATAATCTTTTTATAGAAAGGTAACATCTTTAGTATTCCATTCCTTCAATAAGTTCACAAAAATATGTTTTCAGAAAAAATATATAATTGGAAAACGCATCACCATTCTCAGCCATGCGGTCATGCGGTCTGAATGCGCAGACTATTATGCGAGCAGAGCCAGCGGCGCTCTATGCAGAGCGAACGAATCATCCGGGATTCTACAGACGTACGCGTGAATTGCATTGGCGCACTCGCAAATGCCTGGCCCGTGTGGAACCACGAGATAGCCGTGGTTCCGTAAGTGGTGGAAATTAATTGCTTTGTTTATGAATTACACAACCCTTTGCAAAATATTGGTTATCTATTTGATATCACAAAACGGTCCAAAACATATAATAATTTGTTGTCCTTTGCCTGGTGGTCCCCTTTAACATCAATGGAACATACTATTATGAATAGTTGAATGTGATATGTTCTGCTTGAAACTGATGCATATTGATTAATGAGCCATAAATAGCTCTGGTAAAGATAAGGTCGCTTTTGTCCCCAAAACAGGAATTTAAGACTGGCAAATTTGTTATGTTTCTAGTAAATATGTCTAGATAATGTTTCTCAAACTTTGCAAACATGATTTAAATTAAATTAATCCAGTGTTACATTTTTGGTCGAATCAGTCCAATAAACGGATCAATAATATGCAGATTTAATTATTTTTGAACAATTATGAAAAGTAACCGGTCCTTGACAAGTAAATATCATGTTACACGTACGCAGTATGTAGCCATATTGAATGAAAGCTTGAACATGTGGGTTTGTAAGACCATCTGAAATGGCCTTGTATGAACATAGATTTATATCATACAATAAATCATTGAAATGTAAATAGTAAACATAATAATTTGCTTCATTTGTATTTATTAAAGTGCTTTACCGTTATTGTGTGGGTGTATGCATTTTTCATATACATGCTAACAATTATGCTAGAACAAACAATCATTGAATAACAAGGTAATTAAGAAGGGTAAATACTAACTCCGTGCAATGAGATTACAATAACAATACACATGATATGATCATAGATTGTAATGTTCAATGTTTTAGGGGCAGAACTTAATTTTTTAATAACGGCCCTATCATAATCATTATGACAGTTGTATTAGTGTATTATTATTTCCAGACCAATAATTCCAATGAAAAAAAAACGACAACATTTTACTTAATTTACCATTCAACCGCATCCCTAATTGCCCCAAATTAATTGACAACATGACAGTTTACGAAACAGTGTGCCTGTGTGTATGCATGTTTTTTCTTGCCAGAGCCAATAGTATGTATAGCCCTACAAGTGCACTATGAAGTAATTCCTGATATTTGGTTTTGTTGTGTGTTTACCTTGTCAAACTGGGGCAAAATATATGCATTAAATATAAATGCACACACATAATATACCCGCACGCACATGCACACATACGCACACAGATACACACACACACACATACACACACTTTTCATGCACGCACGCACAAGCATGCACAAACACACACATACTTGTAAGCACCGGCAAACGGGGACTCTTGACTCTTTACCTGGAAAAATGGGGACTCGCGAAAAACAAAGGATAGGGGGGTTCCTCATACAGCTAATGCACATCTAGGTCAGGGGGAGGGGGGTATCCAGGTAATATCACATGAGGGCGGTATAGTAGTTTTCTTGCCGATCACGACACACGCACGATGTAAACCACACACTCCGATACACACAAAAATTTCACATTTACATTCCAATCGGGGACGAGCTTCAGAACGGGCAGCAGTTCAATTAGTTACATTCTAAACGTGGACAAGCAGTGTTTTCTCATTGTAATTCTAACCGCGGACATCCGCAGTTGGAGTGTGTCCGCGATTAGATGGTGTTTTGTCACATGTATGTCCCCGATTTGATGGTGTTTACAAACACACACATTCACACACACACACAGGCACTCACATGCACACGCACACACCAGAGCATGTTCATCCACTAAACAACTAAACAAAATTTATGAATACATTCTTACATACAAGCGCATCACTGTTATATACCCTTTCTAATACACATGCCACCTAACCCTAACGGAAAGAACAGTGTGTGACCCACAGTGTTAAATTGGAGTTTTTTTACAGTGTGAAAACCAAATCACACTAACCACACTATGACCACAATGTGAGCGCACTGTCGCCACAGTGTGAAGTTGCCAGCGTTCACAGTATGTACAATTGTACGCTCAGAAATTTCACTGTGTGAGTTTATTTTCTCACTGTGAAATGGCCCCAATTTTACACTGTGATCCCCACTGTGAAACACAGTGTGTTCACACTGTGTCTTCCGGTAGGGAAAACGGCATTAAAGTGAATACGATGTTCAAATCATATACATTTTCAAATATGTATTTAGGACCTATGCGCATAATTCGTGAATTAATCTGAAAATCATACAATTATGCTGAATGATTCAGTTATTGAAATATATAACAATAAGATAGGTATTGGTGATAACTAATTGTGTTTTTTCGGCTCTGATTCGTATGATTGAGTACAGATATGCAACAGCTTTTCTTAGATGTAATTCTAAATTCAGGATGAAAAAATTAAAATAGAATGCAAACATTGGTCTACATGGTAATTAAACACTAACACCTCTCGCGTATAGAACTTACACGTCTTATCGAATATATACAAACAAGCGTGACTCTGCATTTATTTAAAGACTACTGAAAATGAATTCCATTTTACTTCAAGTTTCGAATCCTAACTATTTTCACTGTATTATCTACATGGTCGACTACAGTTATGTCATGTCAGTAATACAATACTGGACGCAGCACGAGCCCCCCCCCCCCCCCCCCATAATTTGAAGAAAAAACGATAGGAAACATAAGGGGAAATTTTTTAAACAAGGAAATACATAATTTTGTGCTTGCCCCCCCCCCCCCCCCCCCAATCAGTCCGACCACGCTACGCCACTGCATATTGATGCTCTCTTCCCAAATGTATAAATGGGGACCCGGTAGGAGGTGAAAGCCTTCGTGAGAAGGATCTTCTCAATGCCCATGAGCCGCTTAATTGGAAGAAATGCTCCCCAGGGAGTGGAGATGATGCACAAAATGTGTGCTGGTTTGCATTGTATCATATGACCGGGGTAATAATATCATTGTTAAGCGCTTAAAGATGATTATCAATCATATTAGGCGCTATATAAATCGAGTACATGATTAAAGTGCACAATTGTTGAAGTGCCCTCTCGAGACGAACTGAAATATCCCTTTACATTATATCATTAAAATCATGTGTTAATGAAAATGAATCCACCTTGGTACGAGATTTCTCGTATACTGTACACGATTATAACATATAAACACTTCATAATGTATATATAACTACACGTCAAGCGCAACGATAAGAATAAATGTATTTATTTATTTATTTATTTTGGTATACATTTCAAACTGATCAGCAGCAGTGCTGAAAGGATCAGTGTACATTGAACATCAAAACAAACATAGTATAACTAATATAATATAGCAATTGCTACATTCGCATTTAAATGATTTACAAAAGTAAATCAAGATAAACAAATCATTGAGCATAATTGCTAATCATTCGTAAATGGAACTGTTCTAAGTTATTAATCACCAAGCAATTAATTCATTATAATATATTTATCATTTATACCTATCAGCTGAATACCTATTGTGAAATCATTATTATATGAGAGCAAGACTATTCTAGTCATATTGATATTTCAATCAAAATTAAAATGAATAATTATGTACGTATTACAAGTTTAATATCAATATTTTACCAAAATTTAAGGTACCAAACTGCAAGTGTATGAGTATTTGTCATATTACATATATAAAAAAACAATCTAAGTCTACAATATTATCATCTAAATAATCGTTTAACTATACATGGGATACATAAGACCAGTACTTAATTATTGCGTCCCGGTTTTTAATGGAAATATTACTCAAGAGCAAATATTAAATTTAAAACGATATCAAAAGAGAGTCTCCTCAGAATAATATTGGGAGGTGACTATTTAACATATATATGCCACTTTTGCTCTTTCATTGTGCAATTTAACTACATTGGAAGCAAGAAAAACACAACTTTGTGAACAGTTTATAATATCTTTAAAAAACACCCTGTTTTTAATGATGAATTACCAATTAAAAGAGAAAAAAGTGCTCTTCCTTACCTTGTTCATATTTGAAACAATATATAATTCAATTTTTGTATAATCATTTTCTTTTCTTATGTACAATTGTGTATTTTGCTGTTTGCATAATTGAGCCTTTGGCTGCCAACTATTTAATTAATAAACTCTTTTTAAATTCAATTCAACACAAATACCTTAATTAAATTATACCAAGCAATGCAAATCATTACTAACAAAACACAATCCAACCAAATTCATGGTTTTAATGTTCGTGCCAATAGGGGATAGTTGATTTACGATATCTTTCTGTGTTACATTTAATTGTACACAATCCCGACATGTTTCGTAATTGTCTTGTACATGTAGCTTTGGTTGGATGGAGTAAGTGCCTATGTTTTAGAGATTACAACATTTTTGTGCCAAAAAATCAACAATGTGTTTCTACGTAAAGAGAGTCCCACGTACACACAATTGTGTCTGGTCCCGGTGCGGTGAAGCTACAGAGCTGAATACAGCATGGGTGAAGCACACAAAGATCTGAGTGACTTCGTAGTCACAACTCTTTTAAACGGATTCTACTTTCAATCTGTTGCATGCAATATCGAGATGAATAAATAAATCAAACTAACGAAGGGAATCCACCAGGTGATCCACCTGGTGTGATCAAGACAGATTAATCTGATAAAATTCCGATCTGCGCACATTTCAAATGTTTAGTTTTATCCACTTAGTTCGTTCTAGCTTCTCTTGCATCCCTTCTCAACATTTGTTTGTGTTCGTTGCTTGATGTTTTAGTGGCTTTGAATTATAATATGTTATTAGTTTACAAGTGAAGGTTACTTACTCTTATTCATAAGTCTATGCTTATAAACGCAAATTTTCGAAACCCTGTTGCTGCGCAACCCAGCCGTTGTCTTTATCATCACCTCTACCGCCATGATGATGATGACGATTTTCATCGTCGTCGTCCTCGTCGTCGTCGTCGTGGTCATCATGCATCAGCATACCAGTGGCATACCCAGGATTTTTCAAGCGGACGGGGGGGGGGGGGGGTATTTCGTCAGACTCTGCTTTGAAAAATCTTGACCCCTCCCTTCCCCCTTCAAGACAAATTTTCGCATACCCCCATCGAAAAATTCTTACCGACACCCACCCCCTCGAAAAATCTTCACTGTCTTCGCACCCTACTAAAAAAAAATCTTCATTGACACCCCTCTACACCGACACCCCCCTAAAACAAATCCTCCTTAACACCCCCCCCGCCCCGACGATTAACATCGTCGTCGTCGTCATCGTCGTCATCGTTTTTTTCAAGCGGACAGGGGGAGGGGGGGGGGGAGGGTGGGGGTAGTTTGTCGTCCAGAAGTTCCTCGATCTCTGCTTTGAAAAATCTTCACCCCCCCCCCCCCCCTTCAAAAGAAAAAAGGGCAGATACCCCGCTCGAAAAATTCTTACCGACACCCACCCCCTCAAAAAATCTTCACTGTAACCCCTCCCTCGGAAATTGTTCACCGACCTCCCCCCTTCACCAACACCCCATTATAAAAAAATCCTCACTGACACTCCCCCTTCACCGACACCCCGTAAAAATCCTCCTCATCGTCATCAGCATACCAGTGGCGTACCCATGATTTTTCAAGTGGACGGGGGGGGGGGGGAGTATTTTGTCGTCCAGAAGTACCTTGAACTCTGCTTTGAAAAATCTTCACCCCCCCCCCCCCCCTTTCAAAAAAAAAAGGGCGGATACCCCGCGAAAAATTCTTACCGACACCCACCCCCTCTTCACTGTAACCCCTCCCTCGGAAATTCCAGGGGGTATCTGCCATTTTTGTTTGAAGGGGGGGGGGGGGAAGATTTTTCAAAGCAGAGTCTGAGGTACTTCTGGACGAAGAAATACCCCCCCCCCCCCCCCTGTCCGCTTGGTGCGCCACTGGTATGCTGATAATGACGATGATGTCGATGACCATGACGACGACGATGATATTTATATTCGGGGCGGGGGGGGGGGTGTTAGTGAGGATTTTTTTTAGGGGGTGTCGTGAAGGGGGAGGTCGGTGAAGATTTTTCGAGGACCGGGAGGGGGTCTCAGCGAGGATTTTGTTAAGGTAGATGTCGGTGTATAGAGGGGTGC